>CM060321.1:64305537-64308037 GCA_030674155.1 Stramonita haemastoma
GCTGCATTCCGACTTCGGGGAATATCTGATCATTTCAGACAGATGTAGGGCATGTGTGGTCGTTGTGTCCTTTTGCACTGGCCAGAGATCTTTTTTTTAAAAATAAATTCTTCCGCTAAACCAAACTGCTATTTTTGTATGTGCTTGTGTATGTATGGTTTATTGCGCATTTAGTGTTACGCTTGTGTATTAAATTTCAGTATGTGTGTGTATGCGTGTGTGTGTGTGTGTGTGTGTGTGTGTGTGTGTGTGTGTGTGTGTGTGTGTGTGTGTGTGTGTGTGTGTGTGTGTGTGTGTGTGTGTGTGTGTGTGTGTGTGTGTGTGTGTGTGCGCGCGCGTGCCTGCGCGCACACGTGCACGTCCACGCGCGTGTGCGTGTGTGATTCTGTGTCTGGAGTAAATCATATAATTATTATTCAAGTTGTACTGTCTGACCCGTTAATGTGTTAACATATAAGTTGCTGACTTAATTTTCTATTAATTCTGTTTTTCAATTTATTCCTTCCCCTCGAAATAAGCTCTGACAAAACAGACGAAGAAGGAAACGCGTTCCCAGTCTAGTCACTTCCTTTCCACATAACTACCTGCCTGTCTGCTAATCTACCGGTGAAGACAAATCATATACCAGGGCTGCATTACATGAAGCCACTGATTATGGAACACGTTCAACAAAAAGACCTCAAAGAATAATCTTGGCGACAAATCATTGTGGCGGATTTGGCAATAGCGGGAAAACCAGCCTTACTTGGAGCAAGCTTTCCGGGAATTCCCGGTCTCCGGTCAGAGTACGCGTCACCTGTCTGTCCCCTTGTGAACTTATATAAGCGGCTGGTCTGGACCTTGGAACAGCATTCCTGGCTGGCTGTTCGAGGTGGTTTTGCGAGTTGGTTCTATGCACGTTGGAGAGAGACAAGTTGAATTTGATGTTTGAAGTTGGAAGTTCATTTCTTGACTGAATGAACAGAGAGTTGCGGCAGTTCGGAAATCAACGTCAGTCTGTGTCAGTTGTCAGTTGCTGTTGATCAACTCTTTGTGAAGTAGCTGTGTTCAGGCCGAAACTATGGGAAGCGCTGAAGGTAGGTTCCAATCTTCTTCTTTTTTAAGTAATAATGATGTTGATTGTAGGTTATATACCACTTTAAGTCACGGAAAAATTCTCTGCATGAAATTCGGGCTGCTCTCCTCGGCGGAGAGCGCGTTGCCACAAGAGCAATGTCAACCATTTGTTTATTTTCTTTTCTTGTCTGCATGTGTTTTTGTTTCCCTATCAGAGCGGGTTTTTTTCTACATAATTTTGCCAGAGACGACTCTCATGTTACCGTGGGCTCTGTTTCGTGCACGAAATCGGTTTATCGTCTCCTTCGAAAGACTAGCACCCAGACGACCATTCATGGTCTAGTGGATGGGGTTGGGAAAAGTTTCGGGCCCAAACAGAAATTGAACCACCTCATACTTCGCACCCAGCCTTTTTTCTTTTTAGGCAGGTGTGTTACCTCTAGACCACCGATTCCGTTGCTACTCTGTCTGCCCCTTGTTTGGGTTGGTTTGGGTTGGGTTTTTTCGGTGGGTGTTGTCGGTTTTTGGGGGGTTTTTTTGCTTCAACGTCTATCCATCAACATGTCCCCCCACCTCCTTTTTTTTCTTTTTGTTTCTTTTTTCCTGTCTGACAGTTTGTCTGTCTCTATAATATATGTATGTGTGTGTATGTGTGTGTGTGTGTGTCTGTCTGTCTGTCTGTCTGTGTCTGCCTGTGTCTCTGTGTGTGCATGCGCGCGCTCACGCATAGGGAGACAGGCAGGCGCATATTTTTAGCCCTCCCGGTCAGTGGCCTACCGACTAAAACAACAGAAAACCCTTGGCAAACATTGCTTCCAATGTCTCTGGCAGCCAGTTGTTGAAAGCAGAGAAATGAACAAATCAAAACTGTTCGAGACCAGGCACCCCTGCGTGCTGCACGTATTGGCAGTCAGCCTAACTAGTGCGGAACAGTGACGCATCAAGGGATAGTCTCTGTCTCTGCCTCTCTCTGTCTGTCTGTCTGTCTGTCTGTCTGTCTCTCTCTCTCTCTCTCTCTCTCTCTCTCTCTCTCTCTCTCTCTCTCTCTCTCTCTCTCTCTCTCTCTCTCTCTCTCTCTCAGAGTGCGTGCGCGCCACGCGCACGCGGCGTGTTGTTGTGTGTGTGTGTGTGTGTGTGTGTCTGTGTGTCTTGTGTTGTGTGTGTGTGTGTGTCTTGTGTGTTTGTGGGACGCGCTCGCATGTGTGCATATTGTTAAATTTGCTAATGAATTCACATGTATTATGCACGTTAAGATCCCATAATTCAAGTCAGTGTACAGTGGGTTACGGAAACATAAATCGTGCACCCTTCACGCAAAAAGAATGAGCTGCTCTGAAGTTGGAATGTGACATTTGAGGCCAGCAGGCAGACTCCTGCAGAGTGACAAGCACAGGAAAAAAAATAGGTATCCCACCAATCAGCGAACGAAGAGAAGAAAGAAGAA
>CM060321.1:64318037-64325537 GCA_030674155.1 Stramonita haemastoma
GCTAAATCCTGTCCCGCTTATCGTAAGAGCAAGCCATTGTGTGCTGGTGGGAACAGGTGACAAGATTTACAAAACTGCATACACACGGGGACTGGATTTTTAAAAAAAAAAGCACATGAGTGCTTATTCTATTATCCTTGATATAGAAGAATAAATGATAAATAAATGATTAAATACACACAACACCTGTACACACTTGTGTGTGTGTGTCAAGTCAAGTCAAGTCAAAATTTTATTTTCAGATGGTACATTGAGTAAGCATCGATTTGCTTTTTTTCATCAAGCCATCTATCTAAGGAAAAAAAAATCAAGAAAATAATAAAAATAATAATAATTTAAAAAAATTAAGAAGCAGAGAAAAACATTTCACCAACATTAATTAACCAACATGATTTCAACAGCCTCAAAAATACAATATGCCTATACACGTGGTATGGTGTGTGTGTGTGTGTGTGTGTGTGTGTGTGTGTGTGTGTGTGTGTGTGTGTGTGTGTGTGTGTGTGTGTGTGTGTTGCTATCGCTGTGATCATTGTACTTTTTGATGCCCTGTTTTCATCTTAAATTCCTTCTCCACGTTTTAAGCATCAAACTGACCAACCTTTCATGTGATTCATCAACGAGCAAAAAAAACCAAAAAAAAAAAAAAAAAAAACGAAATGAACAGCAGGCTCGCGCTTGATGGAGAATCGATACATCATTGGCTACTCCGTCAACAATATTCATGTGTCAGGGGTCACCGGAAGTGAGGACTTTGGCTCTCTCACGGGCTCAATTCTCTCCGCTCATCTTACGCTCAATTAGCCATTTTCGTGTGCTTTGTCCCCACTTTCCGCTCCGGTACTTGGCTTGAAACGAGAGACTGAGCTTCGTGAGAGAAGTTTGAAAAGTGACAAAAAGGTGCGCACTTTAGGAAATGTGCGATACGGGAAGTGGCGTGGTGGGATTTAATAGGGGGATTCCAGGTACAAATCCCTGCATCCCTTTCAGTCAAAAGACCGGGCTAATGGATCTGGCAGGGATGATTTTGGACTTTCTTCTTCATGCTTCCTTCCGTCTTTTGGTGTGCTCTTTTCCGTAGGGAGTAAAGTTCAAGGGGTAGATCTGGGTTTTTTTGACAGGTAGTGCGTAATCTATCACGCAAGAACGTTTGGGGATTTTTGTCGGTTAGGTTGTCTGTGTGTCTGTGTTTCTGTGTGTCTGTCTGTGTCTCTCTGTCTCTGTCTGTCTCTATCTGTCTCTGTCTCTCTGTCTGTCTTTCTGTTTCTCTCTCTTCTTGGTGTGTGTGTGACGCGTGCACGTGTGTGCGTTCATGCGTGCGTGCGTGTGTGTGTGTGTGTGCGTGCGTGCGTGCGTGATGTATGTATGTATGTATGTATGTATGTTATGTATGTATGTATGGTTTGTGTGTGTTGTGTGTGTGTTGTGTGTGTGTGTGTGTGTGTGTGTGTGTGTGTGTGTGTGTGTGTGTGTGTGTGTTGACGAGATGGGGAAAAGAAGGAATGTAAGGTAAGATAGACTGTGACATTTTTTTCTGGAATGATATATAGCTGGTGGTCTATTTAGATGCGATGTATTAAAAACAGAAAATCTTATTCCACAAACAAAAAATAACATGTTACATCTAATATCACCTCGAAAATGTACATAAGCGGTGACACACGGAAAATTTGAACATAAAAGAATGTTACAACATCTTTCTCACTTCATGCACACACACAGTATCACAAAATAACCATAAACGCACACAAAACAAAACAAAACTTACAACAAAACGAAACAAATAAACTCTGTGATCAAACCACACACCAGGCTCGTCACAAAGATCAACATCTCAACAACAAAAAATGATGAAAATCAACCTAATGATCATTTTCCATCATAAAGAAAAAGAAATCTTCAATCAATATACATGAACAAAAACTATAGTGTACACAGCAACCGAACTATACTTTCCAACACAAACTGCCAACCATTAAGAGTCACGTGACTTCAGCAAACGCCATGACACTCTCCAAACTTGGAGACAAACATGGTCACTGTGGAAGATCGACAACTCTTTTCCGATAAAGGCGGGAAAAGAGGAAAGGGGAAACAAACCCGCATGTCAACGAACTCCGCTGTCATGAGCAGGGAGTGAAGCACATAACGACTTAACGGGCGGAAATGGCTGAAAAGGTTTTCAGTTTCCAGTTCCAGAATCGATCAGAGAAGCAGGAGAGTTGAGTCTGTGAGGGGTGATCAGGAGTGCGTGGTCTGTTGGCGAAACCAGTCCATTTAGAAAATGAGGATAGCTGTGGTTGTAGCGAAAGGACAACAACAGCGCAAAATGATGCCATTATAGTTATGATGATCGTAAGGATGATGATGATAAATGATGATGATGATGAATGATGATGATGATGATGATGATGAAGATGATGAATGAGATGATGATGATGACATAATAGAAGAGAAGAAGAATTAGGATAACAATTATTATCATTATGATAACAACAACATTATATTATCATCATCGCCATCTTCGTCGTCTTCATCAGTGATGATGATTATGATGATGATGATGATGATGATGTGATGATGATGATGATGATGATGATGATGATGATGATGATGATGCGCGGTGTGGTGGCGGTGGTAATTATATCATTCTTCAGTATTCTCACCAGATTAGTCATTATGCGAATGTGACTCTTGCTAACAAAATCTTTAACCAGGTTTCAAACATATTTGCTAATATTGTTTTAACATAACAAGACTTGTACAAGGCAGTTTATGTCGGATTTTACACATGCAGCTTCTTCATTAGCTGGTGCAGTATAATTATATCAAAAGGTAAAGGTGTTCCCCAAACCTGTGCGGTCGTTGGGGAGTGAGGTATCAGGAACTTCAGCTTCTTAAGGGCCCATTATTTCGAGGGCGGCGCCCATCTCCTCTCCTTCGCTGCTTTCTATACCTTACCTGACCCTCAAGAGGGCAGGTACCCATTTACAGCAGAGTGAACAAGGGGGACTCTACTGAAGTCAAGGAGAGATGCATTATCACGATTTATAACTAAAAATAAAATTATATCACTCTAATATTTCAACATTACACTAATTTCTTTATTTGATCAGCAACTTACAATACACTATTTTGTAACAAAGAAAAAAGGAAGGAAGTTTTTTTTTCTTCCAAGAATTGATTTATGTGAACTGCTGTTGGATATGGAGTTTGCTGTTGATAAAAAAAAAAAAAACGATCCACACACGTTTGAGCGTGCTTCAATTTGCATGGGGGAGGGGGCGTTAGAGGGTAAAGGACGAAGGGGGGTCCGGAGTGTTGTAACATATGCTGTCTATGACGTGACTCAATAACAAGTGTGAAATACGTAACGAGCCCATTGTGGCAAAAGTCAGAGCAAAAGGCATGGATTCTAGACATTGATCGACACGTGATTATAACGAACAAACGGTGGCTCTGGTTGGATCGACGCTGTGTGTGTGTGTGTGTGTGTGTGTGTGTGTGTGTGTGTGTGTGCGTGTGTGTGTGCCTGTCTGTCTGTCTGTCTGTCTGTCTGTCTTTTTCTGTCTCTGTCTGTGTGAGTGCGTGTGTCTACAATCAACATGTAGAAACTTTCAAAAACAAGGCATGTTTGTAACCCGTTGTGCACTAAAACCGTCTTGGCAAGCTGAAAGAAGTCCCCAGAGCCACGTTTGTGCAAATAACCCTTCACAATCACCAATCATTTCTGTGTTCGTTTTGACCCCCCCCCCCCACCACACACACACACACACACACACACACACACACACACACACACACACACACACACACACACACACACACTCCTAAAGCATGTCTGCTTTCATGTTTCTATTTAGAATTGAATGTTTCGTGTACAGAATCGGGTATCTTTCACATGCTTGAAATAAATCACAGACGCTTTGGCCGAGTGGATAAGACCACTTACTTTGCCTTTAGGTCCGTGAAGTCGTGGGTTCAAACTCGGCAGCGACGTTGATGCTCTAAGGGTGAGGAGTCAGAGAGAGTAGTGCTGATGGCATCAACAGATTAATCAATTGCGCACTATTCTGCCATCGGCAAATCGAACAGAATGTTACAGATAGATAGATAGATAGATAGATAGATAGATAGATAGATAGATAGATAGATAGATAGATAGATAGATAGATAGATAGATAGATATAGTGGTGGGTGGTGTGGGTGGGTGGTGGGTGGGTGGATGATGGATGGATGGATGGATGGATGGATGATGGATGGATGGATGGATGATAGATAGATAGATAGATAGATAGATAGATAGATAGATAGATAGATAGATAGATAGATAGATAGATAGATAGATAGAGATACACATACAGAGAAAGAAGGAGAGAGAGAGAGAGACAGAGAGAGAGAGAGAAAGACACAGAGAGAGAGAAGAGAGAGAGACAGAGACAGAGACAGAGACAGAGACAGAGACAGAGACAGAGAAAAGAGAGACACTCACACACGCAACTATGGAATATGATAATAGAAACTATACTCAACCATGACAAATTCTGTAATGCAGCGGCTTGAACACTCGAGGACAGGAGGTTGTTTTTTTTAATCCTCAGAAGCTGGGGTGTGGCTGCCTGTAGAGCCAGGTATTTCAAACCAGCTAGACACTCACACGTCTCAGCCAGTGAGCACTTCAGAGTCTCCCAGTGATTTCAAAGCGTGAGGAGGAAAACAGAGGCTTACTTATTCTGACTGACCCCCCAAGGTGTTATGGGGGACAGGACAGCCTAGTGGTCAGAGTGATGCGCTCGTGATCTGCTGAACTGGGTTCGAATCTCGTTCAAGAGATTTTTCTCTGGAATTAACATCAGTGCCGAGTCCATCCCCCTAAAAGTCCCTTCGGACGTGACTATAAACTGATGTCCCGTGTGCGAACGCATGCAAAACATCTTGCGCACACGTTAAAATCCGTTTGACTTTTCGAATGAGTAGGCCATTGTGTGCCGGTGGGAATGGATGACACAAAATTTACAAAACTGCATACACACGGGGACTGGATGTAAAAAAAAGCACATGGTGTTTAGTCTGTTATTCTCGAAATGAAAGAAACAAAGAATGAATCAAGTTGGGAAACAGGCACAACAACAACAACAACAACAACAACAACAACAACAACAACAACAACAACACAGTCATACTGAGCTAGAAGATAAAATATGGCGCGTCTTCTGGCACACAAAGCTTTAAATGTGAAATGAATGACGCCAGTTCTTTACGAGGCTTTTCAGCATAATCCTCTGCTTTAGTGGAAAGCTTTTCACTGCCTTTACCCAGCTTAGTACTGTGATGAGTGCTAAGAAACCATGACGTGCGGGGATGGACGAGCTTGGCCAAGGTTGTCATGACATGACATGACAGCCCTGCCCAAAACATGTCATTTCATGTTGCTCACAGCCCAGCCGACCACGAACGCCATGATCAGGGATGTCACAGTATATCATTTTCAGCAGCTCCAGTAACGTGTACCTCAAGTCCAAAACCAACAACATCTAATCCCTTCAAACATCCAGCACTGCCACTGTGAAAGAAACTTTAATGACAAAGTGCCTTTATCTGTTCATTTCTTGAAGCCAATAAAACCAAGTCGTGTTGATGACACCGGCCTTTCTGCTGAGTTTATCACCCCCAGCTTGCAACAAAAACGCATAAAAGAGGATTATGAACACCTCAATGTACAAGAGAATTACATAAGAGAAAATGCCCCATGTGTAAATAACACTGTAGAATGAACATCTTGTGCCAATTCAGGTGTTTCCAATTATATATAACAATAAAGGGAAAACTGGCATCTAAAGTATGAACAGAAAATGCGCGTAAGTTTTGCTCGAAAACAGGCAGGAAAATGGACGGGGAAGGCAGATGACAATAAGTAAAAGAGATGATAGAAATATCGGAAAGAAGGCAGAAACAAAAAATGATAAAAAAGAGGATTTTTCTAGCATAGAATTTCCAGAAGGTGGGGGTGCAATTCAATAATGAAATGATAATACATGGAATTTATATAGCGCTATATCTTGTAAAAACAAATCAATTTATACTGAACAGCCCCAGGCATTCGCACGGGGGAGCCCAACACGCACTGAGAGAGAGAGGGAGTTGTCATGCAATGTCCCAGAGACCTCCAGCAAGAACAGAGGGAAGGACATAAAATAAAAAGAATACTTACGAACCAGCTTCACCATAGGTACAACGAATTGGCGAGGAGTAGGGAAGCTTTCTTATCAAACACGAGTATTACTGTATAAGTTTGCATCGCACTTTCATCCGAACAAGAAAAGATTTATTGCATTTCACTGAGAGCAAATTTTTAAAACAGGTGACAAATCACTGGCTTATCCACTATCAGTGCCCTGATCTGCAGACGTACTTTATTGAAACACCCGCCAGCTTTGATCGTAGAGAAGTATCCTGACTCACATGGCAGCCACTGAGGAATTGTCCTGACAAAATACTAATGTCCTGGACACAGTGTAGAGGAATGGTAACCCACACCTGTGTGCGTACAAGTGTGCACGTTCACTTTTGTTCACAGGAATATAACAAAATTCAGCTTGACCATCTTTTGTTTTCTCTTTCGCTTACCTTCTGTTTTTCATATGAAACACAAACACATCACGTAAGCAACACCTTCGTTTGTTTTTGTAATTCACTACGCTGACAGTTATAGAAGATAGATAGATAGATAGATAGATAGATAGATAGATAGATAGAATAGATAGATAGATTAGTTAGATAGATAGATAGATAGATGATAGATAATAGGATAGATAGATAGATAGTAGTGTAGTTGTAGGTAGAGTAGGTAGAGTAGTAGTAGTAGTAGTAGGTAGGTAGTAGTAGGTAGGATAGGTAGGTAGTAGTAGAAATCACATGAAATGATGATGGTGTTAATTTTCCTGCTGTTATTATGAACATGTTTCGACAGGAAAATGGCTGAAGACTTCAGTACTGACATTACACATTGCTGAGAATCATAATTTTTTATACACGTTATTTTATCCCTGAAGTCGGAATGCGGTTACCTAAATGGTATGGGGGGAAGATGGGAGAAGACGGTCCCATACGCAAAAAAACCCACACACAACCATTCATAAAGCTCAGGGCCCCAGCGGACAAACGAAAAAAAATTGTTCTATTTCACACTTAACTCTATTACAAGTTACTCAAATTATAGACATTGAAAAAGAAATTCTTCACCAGCAACATTCTAAAAGTCTTCCGTGTCCACTCATAATAGAAAAAAACTCCTAAACTAGGACTCAGAGCATGAGACACCAGGGCAGAATGACCTGGTTAAAGGCGTAAAAGTTTATTTGATCAACAAAAAAGAAGGCTGTGTAGGGTGAACTAATCAGGCGGGTGTAGTTGGCTGTCAATTGCCATTAGCAGGACTGGCCTTCTGGTTACCAGTGACGGCTCTGTCCTTGCTGGCCAAACACAGCTTTGTGCTAATCGTGT
>CM060321.1:64330537-64363037 GCA_030674155.1 Stramonita haemastoma
AATAGATAGAAGAGAGAGAGAGAGAGAGAGAGAGAGAGAGAGAGAGAGAGAGAGAGAGAGAGAGAGAGAGAGAGAGAGAGAGAGAGAGAGAGAGAGAGAGAGAGAGAGAGAGAGAGAGAGAGAGAGAGAGAGAGAGAGAGAGATTCTTTTATTTCGAGGAAAACGGAAAAAGAACTCATGTGCTAGAGCTATCACATACCCTTCAATAAAGGCGCTGTTCAGTTTTTGGGTATGAAATAAAGAGGACAGAATGGGGTAGAATAAACTTTATACTGTCCACATGTGCTCTCTTATTTATTCCCTGTGTGTCTTCTAAGATGAAATAAACTCTGACAGTGTCATTTCAGTTATAAATATACATGTCAAATAAAACAGCGTGATGTATGTTGGACGCAATAAATTTCATGAATTGTTCAAGTCATTGGAAGTGAAGAAGTGTGTTTTATTGCTCAACCCTCCGAAGGTTGTTATTCTCTTTTGTTATCTCTGTGTGTCTGTCTTCGTGTGTCTGTCTGTGTGTCTTTCTGAGTCTGTGTATCTCTGTGTGTGTGTGTGTGTTGTGTGTGTGTGTGTGTGTGTGTGTGTGTGTGTGTGTGTGTGTGTGTGTCTCTCTCTCTCTCTCTCTCTCTCTCTCTCTCTCTCTCTCTCTCTCTCTCTCTCTCTCTCCTCTCTCTCTCTCTCTCCCTCTCTCTCTAGTTCTTGAACGTATGTTGTAGAGGGCAACAACGTCCATTTCAAAAGATAGAATATGGCAACCCTGCTATGGAATTTTAAAAAAATTGCGCATACACTCGGAAGTCTCAACAAACATGAACGTCCGAGCTAAAGCGAGGAATGAAGAGGAAATAGAGCAACAACAACAAAATGGAAAAAAATAAGACAATGGAGAGGAGGGAGGGAGGAGAGGAAGGAAGGAAGGAAGGAAGAAAGAAAGAAAAAGAAAGAAAGAAAGAAAGAAAGAAAGAAAGAAAGAAAGAAAGAAGAAAGAAGAAAGAAAGAAAGAAGACAGGAAGGAAGGAAAGAAGGAAGGAAGGAAGGAAGGAAGGAAGGAAGAAGGAAGGAAGGAAGTTTGGGGCCCAAACGGGATTTGAACCACTGCACACATCGACCCGGACATTTTGCTTTCTAGGCAGGCGCGTTACCTCTAGACCACCGATCCATTGGTACTCCACAAAGGCCACACAGAGGAGTGCCCTTGCAAGACTGGCATCCAGACAACAGAACATGTGCTACAGTCCCACCCGCTACATGAGGCACTCCTAAAGTAGGATACACCCTGACCCCTATCACCCCTAGCGGCCAAGAAGCTCTATGGAGACTGGGAGACCTGTACCGTTTCAGTGCCTTCTCACAGAGATAGCTGCCCATCTGGGGAGCACAAAAGGACAAGAAAGAATACTGATGGTCAAAACGTTTTGATTATCGCTGTTCTTGGGGTAAGTTCGTATGCAGGCTTGAGTTCATAGCCTATAACAGCCATTTCATGCCTAATGGGGAAATGAAATTTCAGTAGCTTAGGGTGACCAACACATGGTTATAGTGTACGGTAAAAGTAGTATCACCCAATAAGTGCTATAAAACAAATCCCTTGTTTACTAAGAAAGTGTGTGTGTGTGTGTGTGTGTGTGTGTGTGTGTGTGTGTGTGTGTGTGTGTGTGTGTGTGTGTGTGTGTGTGTGTGTGTGTGTGTGTGTGTATGTGTGTGTGTGTGTGTGTGTGTGTGTGTGTGTGTGTGCATGGGGGGTTCGTGTGTGTATGAGTGAGTGTGTGTGTGCGTGTGTGTGTGTGTGTGTGTGTGTGTGTTGTGTGTGTGTGTGTGTGTGTGGTGTGTGTGTGTGTGTGTGTGTGTGTGTATGTGTTGTGTGTGCTGTGTGGGGGGGAGGGGGGAGGGAAGGGGCAATTGAAGACCACGCCACCTGTCAGAAGGCGAAATGTCCTTGTTTTGATTCTCCTCAGAACCCCAACATTTTCCACACCCACTACACCACCAGGGTGTGATCGAGTGCTAGTCTTTTGGATGTGACTAAAGAGCTATGTCTTACATGCAACATACCTTTAAAAAAAAAAATAGCAATCGAAAAAGATCGTGTTTATCCCTGAGAAAACTGTAGGAAAAAAGCAATACTTGTCTGAAAAAATGCACATATGGATAGAGAAAATGGTGTTAAATTGAATCGAAAAAAAGTAAATGAAAAGGGCTGTGTAGCCCCGGTTTGTGTCAACACGCCCTCGCATGGAAAGAGCAGCCAAAATTTCGCCCTGAAAAAGTTGCCATTGCTGTAAGCGGTATGCAAAGCAAAAAAAACAATCTAAGAGACTACAACATTGTGCTTTTTTTCAACGTCGGAAAAAAGGAATCATGAATTTAAGAAGCGAGAAACCTTTGGCATGCTTGTAGCCCAAAGCTTACGGCCAAACTCACGTATGTTGAGATTATATTTCAGCTATCATACATCAAAAACTAATGGAGTAGAAGATTTTGTTTGGGACAAAAAATATGAAAAACAAGAACAAAATTTCGCTGTTAAGAGTTCTTGCATAGTCATAATTATTTGCAAGTCCCAAGCTGGTCTTTGTAACTAAAACTTTTTTTGTTGTTTTTAGTAAGTGTGGCATGAAATCTTGAATAGAAGGAAATTTTGGTGATTCTGCAAGTTAGTGATTAGTGGTGTAGAGGTAATGCACCCATTTAGAAAGTGGGAGTCATGGGTTTGATATTTTCCCTTGACTAAAAGTCGTTTATAATACAAAAGAATACTATACAATAGGATAAAATACAGTGCAATATAAGACAATACATTGCAATGCAATAGGACAGAATGCAGTACAATATAACACAATACAATACAATAGGATAGAATACAGTAAAATATAACACAATACACTATACTGAAATGCAATAGGATAGAATACAGTACAATATAACACTATACTACACTACAATACAATACAATAAGATAGAATACAGTACAATAGAACACAATACACTACAATAAGACAGAATACAGTATATTACAATAGAACACAACACAATACACTACAATACAATACAGTACAATAGAACACACTACACTACAATACAACACACTAGAATACAAAACAATACAATAGAACACAACACAGTACATTTATACAAACACAATGTTGCTCCCGAAACATATCCGTGGAGTGTGGCCCTAACATGTGGGCGCGCGTGTTGCAACATGTCAAGCTAAGGGTGGGGGTTGGTGGCGTGTTTACCGCGTTTTACACTGTCAACTGATACACTGCTGCCTCTCCACTGTAGCCTGAACAAGATAACAAAAAATACTGTTGAAAATGGGGCGAAATGATCACTGGCTTGTAGGGCACTTTACATGTCTGTGTCAATGAACGTCTTGCCTCTATCTCTGCCGGGAACGTGCCTACTGCCAGGCACACACACACACACATGCACGCACGCACGCGCACACACACGCACACTCACACACACGCGCCACACACTTGAGCAACTTGAGGACTCTATACATAACAAAACAGACATTTCTAGCAAAAAGTTTGTACGTTGCAAATATAACTTTCTTCGACAAAAAAAATCAATGACATTGGAAAGAGTTCTAGATAACAGGGACTTTATATCAGGAAGATCTTTGGCCAAATGGTTTGAAGGAACACAGAGCAGTGTTTCAGCATTAGATCCAAGAGGACAAGGAGGCGATAATATATGCGAAGAGTGAAGGGGGATAACCTGGCAAAGACCAGTCAAACAGCTGATTTTCACATGCTAAAGCATGCAATCAAGCAAAATCAAGTAAAAGACAACTAGTTAAACAAAATTTGGAAAGACAAACACATACCTAAACCTCTCAAATTTAGAATTTTCAAAACACTGACATGGCATGTACGTTGTAAGGGACAGAGGCTGAAGTTGTGAAAAATGGGAAAGGACAAAATAAACACAGCCAAAATGTGGTTCTTCAGCGACTTCTAAGAGTCAAGTGGTCAGACAGAAAAACAAATGAAAGCATTTAGCGAACATTAGTGCAAAGACAAATGTTGGCGAAAATTGATAAACGCAGACTGAAATATGTTTGTCATGCAAACAAAACACACAGACAAATCTGATGACAAAAAATTCCACAGTAAGGTTGAGGGCAAAAGGAAAGAGGTAGACCACCAACATCCTACATTGCCAACATCACTGAGATCAGTGGTCTAGGAGGGCTACAGGATGATGGTAGAACTCAGCAAGGACAGAGAAAGATGGCGAACCCTGGTGGCATTGCATGGAGCTCCTACTGACGACAGTTGGTGATGGAGACAGTTGAGCTGAGCTGAAAACAGCTATTTTGAATTTTATCCAGGATTTGACTGGCAGCCAGTGGGGTTTATGGAAAAGTGGAGTGTCGTGCTATTTCTCTGATCTCCTGGAATCAAACTGGAAGCATTGTTCTGAATACATTAAGAAGACAAGCTCTTTCTGGAGAAGACAGACCAGCAAACATAAAGACCTTGATGTAGTCTGTTGTTGGTTACAAGAACACTCATTTATATGTACATTAGAATCATTGTCTATGAAAAGCAAGTCGTAGATAAATTATATTGAACTTGTTAATTATTACAAAAGAAAAAAAAAGATAATACTGAGAACAATCAAAACAACAGCAATGATAATTTTGCAGATTGAGAAAAGCAGAATTAGACTGTTAGTAACGTCATAAAAAGAGATAAGGAAAAAAAAAGGATCTTAACTCTGTATTTGATCAGTAGGGGGGGGGGGGGTTCTTTTTCTATCACAAGGAGTGGTGTAAGTTTTTGTGCGATTCTATCAAATTTACCAAGTCTTGACAAAGATGTAGCCCTGCCATCTACCATGACATGAATCTCAAAACATAGCCCCTTCAACACAAACAAGGACAGGATATGATGCATGTGTTATGTAACTTCGTTATTAATGTTAGTGGTGGGTAAAAACGGTCACATACACAAATCTGAGCATTGATATAAACCTGGGACTCTACCTGACTCTACCTGAGGAACAAAAAAGAAAAAAACAAAAACCCCAAAAACAACCTCACAGGTGAGCAACAGCAGTAGCAAACCACTGCGGACAGGACACCCGGGTTAGGCCATGGGGTGGCGATTATGTGCTCCTAGACTGCCACCCCTTGCTGATTACTGACTGGGGTAGATGTGGCCTGACTAACCACAGGGTGTGCAGACACCCGAGACCCCAAACAACACGTTTGCAGATAGCGAGGTGCCAGTCAACCAGGCTTCCCTCCAACCTTCGCTTAGCCAGGCTACGATTCTGAGAAGAATGCGTGTGGGGGGGGGGTTGGGGGGGTATGTGTGGAGAGAGGCGAGGGGAGGGAGGGATGAGGAGAGAGAGAGAGAGAGAGAGAGAGAGAGAGAGAGGAGTGTGAGTGTGAGAGAGAGAGAGAGAGAGAGTGTGTGTGTGTGTGTGTGTGTGTGGTGTGTGTGTGTGTGTGGTGTGTGTGTGTGTGTGTGTGTGTGTGTGTGTGTGTGTCGGAGAAACAGACAGTCAGACAGACAGACACAGACAGGACAAAGAAGAAGAAGAAGAAGAAGAAGAAGAAGAAGAAGAAGAAAGAGGGATCAATCATGAGCGGAAGGGAAGGGAGGGGGTGCATGAAGTTGATGGTGATTATTGTCATAACTTGATTTGTTAATCCCCAGGAAAACCACACGACAAAACTCCTCAAATCCCCAGCGGGAAAAAGTTAATTCCCCGTGTCGAATGGTCTGGCGCCATTTTCAACTATTTTTTTAACTTGAAAAAAATCTGTTTTGTGTCCTCTGAATCACTAGAAGTCTGCGGTATTTTGAACTACCCCCTCTCCCATCCCCTACCCTACCCCCACCCTTACAAAAAAAGAGTTTCATAAGTCTTTGCAAAGTGTTAGCGATAAGCCTCATGGCAAAAGCGCTGAGGATTTTCAATGACATGTTGACAGATTCATTACTGCTCCGTTAGACGTTGTCACTGCGCGATTAGCAATGCACAACGAAGCAGAAACCCATAACTCCGATCAAATGAAGTCTCCAAATGACAACGTTCAGCTTGAGTTGCAACGCAACAAGTGAAACGTAGACACATGTTGTCAAGGCAAACAGCGTGATCAAATCCGCACGACGGGTCTCTAAAAAGCCGGCAGATTGTTTACCTTAGTAACGTGACAGTCATAGCTTAGTGACCGGTAAAAAACCCGCCTCCTTTTCACCATCTCTCCGCCTCACCACTCTTCCGCATGGAAAGACACTAGGTCACAAAACACAACTGTGGACAACTAGTACCCCTTCTTCTAGCACCAAAACTAAACACAAAACACAAAATCATCATACCATACTAAAGAAAATAAAACTCAATCAGAACTAAAAATTTTCTCTTGAAAAAAAGTCTTTCTTTCTCAGTTTTTTTCTAGTAAAGATGTTCGTTTTTTCCGGCCTGGTGAAATTCCTACGCGCAGCGCGAAAAGAGACAGGGAAATAAAAAGGGCGACGAAACGCAGCGCAGACGACGAGGCAGACAGGCGTAGCAGACGATCACGAGGCAAGCAGGGTATTACGAGTCCTCCAACCGTCCCTCCTGGTTCTACAGAGCGCGCAGCACGATTTGATATCAACTGCATTATTGTTAATTTTGGGTGGAAAAGAAACAGCAACAAACGTCCATCATGAGAGAAATCGTGCACATGCAAGCTGGCCAGTGCGGAAACCAGATCGGTGCGAAGGTTGGTGATTGATTGGGATTTTTGTCTCGTTTGTTATTTATTTTGGTTGTTTTCGTTTTCGCTTTTTTTGTTTCTTTTTTTCGTTTGTGTGAGAAAATCATTTATGCATTAGTATCATTTGTATCGTGATTTTTTTTTGGCGTGGATTTTCTGGTTGTTGCTCTTGTTTGTGTTATAAAATTGTTTGTTAATTTTTTTTATCGTGATGACTTTTTCTTAACGTTGATTTTTCTTCTCTTTTTTCTTTTATTCTTTCTGCTGTCTTTTTTATCCCTTGGGTTTTTTGTCTTTTATTTTTTTCCCTTGTTTTCTTTTTCTTTTCTGCTGTTAAATGTGTGTGTGTGTCAAGTCAAGCCAAAATTTTATTTCCAGACGGTACATTAAGTAATAAATTTGCTTTTTTTCATCAAGCCATCTATCTAGTAAAAGAAAAAAAAATTCCAAAAAAAACACTTATAAAAACAACAACGACAGACAAACTAACAAAAATAAAGCAGCAAGCAAACAAGCAGAATACAACCAAGAAAACCCCACCCAAAAAAATATTTAACTACAACATTGTTATAACTCACATTACATTGTAACATTGTATTGTGTGTTTTGTATTGTGAGAGAGAGAGAGAGAGAGAGAGAGAGAGAGAGAGAGAGAGAGAGGAGAGAGAGAGAGAGAGAGGCTTTTTTGCTATTATTGTTCTTTTCATGTTGAACATTTGTTTATGTTTCTGTTGGCTCTGATAACATTTTTAAGTGAATTGCTGTTTGGTTTCTTCTCCTGTTGAAGTTTGTACCCTCAATACCCCGAAAAGAAGTTAAAGGACTTGATTCTAAAACTTCATTTAGCGTCTATTTGCAACGATGTGTGTTCGAGCAGCGCATGCGCAAAGGCGCTTAAGAAGACCAGGTTTTTTATATGTGATTGTTATCAGCACCGTTGATTTCACACCGGTGCTAAGAAGAGGAGGAAATATAAACTGCCAGCATGTTTACGTCACGGACATGACATGCTGAACCCTGAATGCTGCGATTGTTATCACTCATTGGGATAAAGAGATTTTGCTGTGCGCTCTGAAGATCACACGTCCATTCATTCGTTCAGCGACAAACACGGTGGAACCGAACGATGATTTTGACAGATACATTTGAACCATGTACCTGCTAATAGAAATCAAGCATTTGAGAGAAGAAAGTCTACTTAAGATTGTGGTGTGTGTGTGTGTGTGTGTAAGTGTGTGTGTGTGTAAGTGTGTAGTGTGTGTGTAGTGTGTGTGTGTGTGTGTAGTGTGTGGTGTGTTGTGTGTGGTGTGTGCGGCGCGCTGCGCGTGCAACTAAGAATGAGCAAACACGGTTCGGTCTAGTTGGAAATTAGACTATAGTGGTGCTAAAGCCAAACTTGACAATGTAGGGGTAAGTGGGGTATCAAGAAACGAAAAAGAAAACCATGAAAAGATTAGATTTAATGTTAACTTATTTAAAATTGCTTATACATACAAATCAATCTTTTAGAAAAAACAAAAATTTGCGCGGTGTATCCAAAAAAATAATAATAATAGAAGAGGCGTTTTTACATCTTTAGCAAACAGACAAAAAGATAGTAAATATAACACACGTATTCAACAAACGAAAATATGCTATTATATCTGTAAAGATAGGAAATAATCATGTATTCTTTGAACAGCAACGTGCAATGTCAACTGCAGCAAATGCTTTAAAAAAGAAGATTAACTACTTAACTAATGGTTAGATATGGATGTTTTATTCAAAATGGGTAGAAATTTGGTTAACAAAGATAAAAACATAGACACAGGAAGAGTGAGAAAGAGAAGAAGAAAAAAGGATGGAAGGTCTCATTGTTGAACAGCTGGAATCATTAAAACGAAAAAGAGTACTACAGCAGGGATGCATGATGACACTCCTCTGTCGTCAATACACAAAACTTCAAGGCTGCAGATGACTATGCTCTGTGTACAGCTGTCTTCCCCTCTGCCCATGACTGTTCACAGTGAAGATAGGTTGTTCACTGTTCAGTGTCAATCTTTGGCATGCGGAATCTCTCTAGAAACTTCTGGATCAGTTCATGAACAGAATGGTACAAATCGCACAATGGGCAGACACCTTAGCGGTGCATGCCATTATCAGAATGGAGTAATAACTCTTTAAGATCTGTTTGACAATTCAAAGTTATCTGGAGATTCTGGTAAACATAATTATAAGAAAGAAAGCATTATTGGTCCATTTTCCAGTGATAGTTTGTCGGCATCGACATTTACCCTTAAGGGATAAGACAGTACCCCATGCTTGCAGACTTTATTCAGACCATAACAGTGTGCAGGTCATGAGCTGTGGATATCCCTGTTGTCAGAACAGATTTGTCCAGCTGGCCTTCTCTTCACAGAGAAAAGTATTTGCACTGCTTAGTCAATGTACCTTCTGGAAATAAAAGCTTGACTTTGACATCGTCGAAAATTGGCTGAGAAAGAGGAAGCTGCCAGTGGTTACGCATGGGCTTGCATGCATAACTTCTGTGGTAGTTTTATCCAGAGGGTAGGGTAAGAGTTTGAGTATACAGTATACGTTCTGTGGATGTACTGGTTTGAACGGTGACGACTAGATTACGGATATAGGTACGGTACATTATATTTTTTTCGATTTAGGCCTTCTGTGAAAAAAAGACATACTGAAACAGTCATCATAAAGAAGATATGCACGAAAAACCAAAGCAAAGAACGACTATAAGTACTAATCATGAAAACAGGTAGTAACATGAAGAGGGCCCGTGTAGAGGAAGTGTTGTTTTATATCAGTGCAGTCAAAAAACGATAAATTTGTATCTCCAGTGTAGATAACAAAGATAAGTTCCAGCAAGTGGCTGATAACAGGTTCTTACAGAACGAGGTCAACATGGCTAGAGGTGTTTTGTGTTTCTGGTCGGGGCAGGGGGGGGGGGGGAGTAGAGGGGTTATGGTTTTCGCCTGTTGTTGTTCTCACTCTCATTTCGGCTGCTTAGTGACAGTCAGCCTGAGATTTCTTCATTAATTTCTTGCTGTTAACAGATGGGTCAGAAATTTGTTGTTTCTTTTTTGGGTTGAGTAGAAAGTGTTCTCTATAGGCCTGTTTTCAGGTTGATACCCCGTTTACCTGCAAAACAGCATGGACCTGGCTCACTCCTGCAGGTCTTTGCAGCAATTATACGTGTTGCTTTAAAAGTCGCTAGTTCTGAATTACCATGTGGACACATCCAAACACACTACTACATAGCTTTATTCGCTTTGTCTTTCGTGAAAAACGCAAAACAAAAACCATCTAACGATCATTTTGATCTTGTAGTTTTATCAAAAGTTCTGCAGTCACTGATTAAAAGCTGTTGAAAATGTGCAAGTAATGTAAGAAACTACTATGCAGAGTTAAAAAGTGAGCTCCGATTTATTGGATTCATATTTTGAAATGACACCACTATCTCTAAACTATATGCAGGAGCATTAAAGGAAACAAAGCAATGTGTTCTAAAAGGAAATAGACTCAGAATTCAGAAATATTGATAACTTTTTGTGAAATTTACATCTGAAATAACGCTTTAAAATAAAACCAATACTTTGAGTAAATCAATACTTGGGCATTTTTCAAGATAAACCAGTACATTACGTAAATGTCTACTACTAATAGATTTTCAGTAAACTACAACGTTGTACAGAGACAGATGCTTTCAGTCACATCAGCTGATGTCAAATAAAAATGCAGTCAATTGGGCGTAGTGTCAATGCCAGACATTTGACCATTTTATCACTGGCAGGGGAGTGCAGTAAGTGAAGATAGGCATGCCGGTGCTCCCCCCTGCCTTCTGGCTCCTGCTAATGGGGCCTGATCAAGGGGCTGTGGCCCACCTTCAATTTGTTCCCCCGTGCCCTGCCGTGCCCGCGGTGATGGGCCCATTTGTCCATGTCAGACACGTGTTTTGTGTTTTCTGGGTCTCCCTCTACATCTTTCTGGCTGCTGCTGCTGTCTTTGACTATTACTACGTATTCTCTCTCTCTCTCTCTCTCTCTCTCTCTCTCTCTCTCTCTCTCTCTCTCTCTCTCTCTCTCTCTCTCTCTCTCTCTCTCTCTCTCTCTCTCTTTCTTTCTTTCTTTCTTTCTTTCTGTATATTTTTTATGCCTATAGACCAATATGTCCAGGGAATGTTCATGTTCCTCTGTGTGTGTGTGTGTGTGTATGTGTGTGTGTGTGTGTGTGTGGTGATGAGAGGTGGTGTAGGTGAGAGAGAGAGAGAGAGAGAGAGAGAGAGAGAGAGAGAGAGAGACTCACAATCATGTGTGTACACATGCTGAAACCTGGAACGTATAAAAAGGATAAAGAAGGCCAATTGAAGTAGAACCAGCAATGAACGCCAGCCGATAAAACAGAACATCACTTTGATAACACTTTCGAAAAGGCCAACACATTTGAACAATGGCTACTTCATGTTAGTAGTCGGTATTGCTTCTTTACAAATCCAACTTTTCAAATAAGCTTTCTTCCTTAAAATAGCAGTGGCTGAAGTTTGTGATAACAGCTAAGTGGGTTGCCTTTGGATACTGACCTCGATTTGGATTGTACTCGAGTTGTTTTTCCTTCATAAATCAAAAGATAGCTTTTCCAAAAGTGTTATTTCCTTCACAGGTTTACACTTGTGTTTGTGTGGATCTGTGATGAGATATCTCGAAATAACGAATATTCAAGTGAAGGATGAGAGAGACAGACAGACGGACAGACAGAGACAGAGAGAGATAAGGACAGAGAGAGATTACATAATTATATATATATATGTATTTAATGTACGTGTGTGTGTGTGTGTGTGTGTGTGTGTGTGTGTGTGTGTGTGTGTGTGTGTTTCTTCTCTACTTCAGTATCCTTTCACGGGTAATGACAGCAAAGTATAATTGTTTGAAGCCATTAGGAGCGTTGTCGTTAAGGTTTTACATTAAAACTCCGCTATACTTGAAAGCATAGCCTTCTTTCCGAGTAATGGTGTAGGTACCAGCTACCGCCAAGAGAAACAGTTTGCACGCTAAAAGCCTGCGTTGGAATGTTATGGCTTCTACAGCGTATACAAGTAGTAGGATACTGTCTCTTCTGAATAAACATCTTTCACAAGAGGGGATAGGAATACGACAGAGAAGAGACGAGAGAGAGTGAGGTAGGAGGAGTGTGTGTGTGTGTGTGTGTGTGTGTGTGTGTGTGTGTGTGTGTGTGTGTGTGTGTGTGTTGTGTGTGTGTGTTCCCTGATATCCTGCCAAAAGCAGGAAGGTGTCACATCACAAAACCTTCAAAAAGACACTTACTCGTTAGCTCAAGTTGAACAGGTGCGTATATCAAGGAAACTCTCTCTCCATCTCAGGTTTCTTTTTAGATGTATGTTGTAGGTTTTTCTTTTAAAGGTTCCTTCCTAGTTTTGTCCATTTTGTTTCTTTTCTTCTTTTTTCTTTCATTTTCTTCTGTCTGTCTGTCTGTCTGTCTTTCTTTCTTTCTTTATTCCATATTCCTTCCTTGCTTTTTTTTAGTTTTGTTTCTTTTTCTTTCTTTCCCTGACGCTGATGCCATACATGGCTGCATCCATGGGCTGCTTCTGCCAATACACTAGGCTACACAACGCACGACTACCATTTCTTCCATTGCTAATGCATTACCAAAACCATAGTTCATCTCATTTCTATGGCTGTCGTGGTTGTCATTGTCGTATCGTCATCAACTGGTTAGAAATGTGATAATCAGTGAGAAATAGGGGAACAGCACATTTTCTGTTTACCATCTTGTTTCTCAAAAGGCTTGTTCCCCTGTTTTATTAAGTGAACGCAAGTAAATGAAACGAAAGACATCTTTGGATGTAAAATATGCCTCAAGTTTACTCTTTCAGACTCTCTAAGGTTAAATCACAGCTCTGATGCCAACGAATAAACGTGGACATATTCGCGTCTGAAGGAAGACTCAATCTTGTAATATTGTTAAATGGATTTCTTGTTGTTCACTGGATCAAGGCATCCAACAACGCAAACCTGGTAAAAACATACCTGGATTTTTTTTTAAACTATTAAGCGCATTGTTTTCTATCAACACACATGAAAACACAATCCAAAGTGATGACAGAAAGAATATATTGCGTAGATAAAAGCTCAGTCGAGACTGCGAACATAAAAGATGTACTCCCTAAATTTGGGGGGGGGGGGAGGAATCTGTTTTACCCAGCTTGCATACTCACAAAGACAATAGGAATTGTCAGATTTGCAATGGTTTGTCTTGCAATTTGCAGTCTGTGCATTGACAGTTAGCCCACCTGGTGAAGGAAAGGAGAAGGTGAGTGAGAGGTGGCAGGATGGTTAAGACGTTCACCTGCCAATATATAAACCGTGAGTTTCTGGGTTTGTACCCAGCCTCGCCCTTTCATCCCAGTTTGACGAAAAAATCGAACTGAATGTCAAAGTAATTCGGATGAGACTAGAAAACCGAGGCCCCGTGTGCGAACGCACGCAGAACATCTTGCGCACACGTTAAAACCCCGTTCCGCCTTTCGAAAGATCAGGCCATCGTGTGCCGGTAGGAGCGGATGACAAAATTATAAAAAGAACCAGCATGCACACAGGTGTCGTGTTTAGACACCATCCCTATGGGGGAAAAATAATATAAATAATGGGTAGGCGCTGCACTTGTGGCGACGCGCTCTCCCCGGGGAGAGTAGCCCGAATTTCACGCAGAGAAATCTGCTGTGACATAAAGTGGTAATAAAATGAAATAATAAAGAAGTGTCCACAGGTAGTCTCCAGACCAAAGGAGGAGTTCATATCTCCGCTGAGCCTGTCCACTTGACAACAACAACCACTTAACGACACCACACACACACACACACACACACACACACACACACACACACACACACACACACACACACACACACACACACACACTCACACACACACATTATCTTTGGGTCTATTCTTGCCCACGGTTTGGCCAGCAGTGGAAAACACGGCACGTTTCTGAACAAGGTTGTGAATTTGGTAGTAAAACAACCACTTCGGGACTCTCTGGCGCTTGGTATTGTTTTGCAATAAGCCTACTTTATGGGAAATTGTCATGAAGTGTGTGTGTGTGTGTGTGTGGTGTGTGTGTGTGTGGTGGGGTGTGGCGGTGTGTGTTTGAGACAGAGGGGGGAGAGGGGGGGGGAGAGAGAGGGATGAGAAGGTTAGCGGGATGCAGTGAGAGAGATGAGGAGATGTAGATGAGGAGGAGTGAGTGATGTGAGGAGAGAGAGAAGAATGAGATGAAGAGACGAGAGAGAGAGAGAGAACCGGTCAGTGAAAAAATCAGTTTATCACAAACTCAGCAGACCGTATTAACCTGAATGGATCTATTCCAGCATGTAGAGGTGATATTAACGTGTTACCTATGAGAAGGCGGAGGCAGTACACCAATGCCAACGGTTCTGATTGAAAGGAATTTGAGTGACATGTGTAGCATTCAGTGAATGACAGATTGACATTTATTCTGCCACCGCCCTTAATCTCTTCCTCTCCTCTCTCTCTCCTTCTCTCTCTCTCTCTCTCTCTCTCTCTCCTCTCTCTCTCTCTCTCTCTCTCTCTCCCTCTCTCTCTCTCTCTCTCCTCTCTCTCTCTCTCTCTCTCCTCCCCTCTCTCCTGCTCTCTCTCTCTCTGTCTCTCTCTCTCTCCTGTCTCTCTCTGTCTCTCTCTCCTCTCTCTCTCTCCTCTCTCTCGTCCCTCCCTCCTCTCTCTCTCTCCTCTCTCCTCTTCTTTCTCTCACACACACACACCACACACACACACACACACACACACTCACTCACTCTCTCTCTCTCTCTTCCGGATCCCCCCTCCTGCCCCTCACTGTCGCTCCTCCTCTCTAACTCTGATTCTGTGTGTCTCTTTCTCTTTCTCAGCCCCCATCTTTCCTTCTTTTTTTCTTCTTTACTTGTATTTTCTGTGTACCTTCAGTCTCTCTGTCTTTCTTCCTTATTCTTTCTTTCTTTCATCCTTTATCATTCTCTTATGTCTCTCAGTCTCTATCTGCTCTTTCATTTTCGAATCTCTTTGTCTCTGTCATTCAGTCGTCGTTCAGATCTCTCCTCTCTTCTCTCTCTCTCTCCCTCCTCCCCTCTCTCTCCTCTCTCTCTCGTCTCTCTCTCTCTCTCTCTCTTCTCTCTCTCTTCTCTCTCTCTCCCCTTCCCTCTCTCCTCCTCCTCTCTCTCCTTCTCTCTCCCTCTCTCTCTCTGTGCTGACAGAGTCTGTTCCCAAGTACTTTGTCAAGGCCCAGAATTCCTCGAACAACAAACAGCCCTTGAGCAGCATGTGTTTTCATTCATTGGTAATGTTATTGCAAATAGGCTGTGAGTGTCCTACACTTCTCCTCTACAGACTAAGAACCATTGCTTTCATTTGTTCAAGTTTCACCGTGGTCGTCTAGCATTTCTTGTTTCAAGTGTTTCCATAAAAAAGTCAATGAACGATTACTAATAGCATAGACCACATTTTCGCCATATGGCAGAAAGAAGCTGCTCTCTGAGCGTTCGACGAAGGAGAATACAAACTGAAAAAAGATGAAGGATAGCAAACATTTAAAGCAGTTATTCCTCGTCATTGTTATGGTTTAAAATATTTTATTAAACAGAGAATATATATATAATATATATATATAATATATATATATATATATATATATATATATAATATATATATATATATATATATATATTATGGACAACAATTATCAGCAAAATAGCAGCAGCAACAAGCTTCAAGATTATATTGTGCTCATAAACATCTTTAGTAGTACTGGAGGACAGAACAAAATCACCTTATGATAATGCTTAGTACTATTAGACTATAAGTTCTTTATCGATTACCATGCCACCCATTATGGAAAATGTCTCAAAGATTCTTATAGACAATTTTGTCATATATCCAAGTACACGTTATGTAACCTTAGTGGCATACTATGCACTTACGTGCATTCATGCATGTGTACACAAGCACTACTCACTACTCTCTCTCTCTCTCTCTCTCTCTCTCCTCTCTCTCTCTCTCTCTCTCTCTCTCTCCTCCTCTCTTCTCTCTCTCTCTCTCTCTCTCTCATAGTATCTAGATAGTATATTATATAGATAGATAGATAGATAGATAGATAGATAGATAGATAGATAGATAGATAGATAGATAGATAGATAGATAGATGGATAGATAGGTGTGTGTTGTGTTGTGTGTGTCTGTGTGTGTGTTGTACTGTGTGTATATATGATATATTGGGGGAAGTCATATTTACAGGAATCCTACCGCTCGTATAAAAGCCCATTCCCTCTCCCCAGCCGTTTCTGTTACTTTATAATAAGAGGAGAAAACCATTTCACATTTCAGCCAGGCTTCATCTGGCCAGGTACATGACAAGCTCTGATTGGTATGTGTGCATCATACCTGCCAGGTATGTGCTCATACTCAGTGCCCTCTACAGCACTCATGAGTAGGCCTGCTTTAATGGACATGCTAGTTGTATAGATTTAAAGAAATATCTTCTGAACATTTTTTAACTCGCTTTTTGATAAATTCAGGACCGAGACACACTTCAATAATTGCAGTTATACAATAAACGTCTGTGTGGGTCTTCGTTTCTAAAACTTTACGCGATTCATCAAAGGAAATGACGTTATCTCAGAAGTGGCGGAAGAAAATCGGTTTGAAGTTTCAGCAGACAAGCGCACTGAATGTATCACAACAGTGTTGTGGCATCTGACGGTTGGAAGACGTTTCCTGCACTGCTTCACTTCTGCTGAAGAGGAGGTCTGGCTTCAGGGGTGTGTAATTAGCCTGTAAGTGTTCCCCTTCCTCCCTAACCGTCTCCCTCACTCCAGGTGGGTGTCTGCCCGTGGTTTAACTCTGGCTGATGCAGTTTGACGGTAGATCTTCTTCATTTCCCCGCCTTGAAGAAAAAGGTTAAATGTATTAGTGGATTGTTGGGGCGGGGGGTTGCTGTTTTTGTTTTTTGAAGAGGTGATGGTGTTAGTTTACGTTTATTAAACAGAACTCGGTTTTGTTTTGGTGTGCGCATTTGGAAGAAGATTGAAAAGGAGGTGAAGAGGGTATTTGAATAATAGGGGTTATTTGTGATAAACGATCTCCTTTCTCGAAACTTTTTCTTAAAAGATTTAGTTGTAAACAGTATTGACGAACAGCAAATGTGAACTGTTTAATTAATCCACCAATGTTAGCTAGTTGCCTTACACACTGATGTTAGCCATTTGAATAACCCACAAAATTAATGTTAGCTATGTAACCAATCTATACGTGAAAGCTTTTTAGCTTATACACCAACATTAGCTGTTTTACTAAGCCACAAATGTTGGTCATTCATCTACCAATGTTAGCTACTTAACTATATCACCAAATTTCTTTAGGGTACAAACTCTTTCGGATACAAGTGGTCACTCAATGGGATCTATTCAATGCCGCTTACTTGTAAAACACACACACTCACTCACACACACACACACACACACACACACACACACACACACACACACACACACACACACACACACACAAACACACAACACACACACACACACACACACACACACACACAACACACACACACACACACACACACACACACGCAACTAAACAGTAAGCCTTGGCCAGCGAACATACCCCCTCTAAGAGACCATCGGAGGACCAAGCTCTCCTCCACGGTAGCAGAGCCCTGATTAGATCAACGTGTGGAGTAAGTGAGTGCTTAGATGCTAATCCCTGCGTCAACAGGTGCTCAGTATCTGCCGATTACCGGCAGGGTTACCTAGCTATGTGGCGGCACCGTTGCCCAGAGAGTCACAAAGCTGCCTGCAGGTGCCCTGTGGATACTCGGACAGGTGCCACTCCTGTGTGGGTCAAAGGTTACACAGGTACGCCTGTCGAACGAGCTGGCCTACTGTCAATCATCGTCGGAGGTAGTGATTGGGCATAATGACGTATTGAATTAAAAGATAGCGAAGGGAGGTTTTGAGTTTTGAATCGTTGGTCTTGATGTTGTGCTGTATTTCTATATTATACAGAGTGTTTATTGTTGTTTTTGTTCCTTGTCATTGCTGTTAGTTAATTACACTGTAAACATACAGATGGTATTATTATTAGCCGTATTCTAGTGGAAGTAGTTGTTGTAGTAGCAGAAGTGGTGGAAGTGGAAGTAGTAGAAGTAGTAGTAGTAGTGGTTGTGGAAGAAGTAGTAGTGGTAGACGTAGTTAGTCGTCGTAACAGCAGAAGTAGTAGTAGTAGTAGTAGTAGTAGTAGTAGTAGTAGTAGTAGTAGTAGTAGTAGTAGTAGTAGTAGTAGTAGTAATTCATGTTTCCAGGATATGTCAAACATTCGAATATAATTTGGTGACACGTTGCAAGAATGTCCGCTATTACTAGGGTACCAATGTGAATATAAATATTGGACAGACATTGCTTCAAAAGTTAATCAGCTATTCTTTAATACTAAGGATAATGGAACAAGCACTCGTGTGCTTTTTTTACATCTAATCCCCCCGTGCCTGCAGTTTTGCAAATTTTATCATCTGTTCTCTCCGGCACATATTGCCCTACTCTTTCGAAAGAGTAGGTCATTATGTGCCGGTGGGAACAGGTTTTAAAGTCTACTGAAGATGTTTAGTGTGCTTTCGCGCACGGGGCGTCGGTTTAAAGTCTTATCCACAGAACTTCCGGGTGGAACGGGGGAGTGGAGATGGCACTGATGTTAACTGTGGGGGGAGAAATCCCCTGGAACGGATTCGAACCCAGGTCGGCAGATTGCGAGCACAATACACAAAGTTCTAACCACCAGGCTATCCTGTCCCCGATGTGTGTGTGTGTGTGAGTGAGTACATGCATGTTTGCGTGCGCGCGTGCGTGTGTACCGCCATGCGTGCGTATAATTATGTAAGCGTGTTTGTGTATGTGTGTGTGTTTCGTTTATGTATTACTTTTCATTCATCAAGAGAACCGATCTCGGTTTGCTTCTCACGCTGTTTTAACTCAGTGCCGTCATACCTGAGTAGGGAAAGAAAGACAGCAGGAGAAGAGAGCATTCAGCCTTGCTAGCTGGGCATCAGATAGATGGAGCCATCCGTGCTGCTTTAACTCTGTGACCTGCTGCATGTCTGTCAATATCATCCACACAGATAGACCCCCTTCAGCTAAAAGGCAACAAAAACCTTAATGCCTGTTGCTTGAGGTAGCATCCAGGGTATATTTTCAGAACGTTGTCTTTATCTTATCTTTTCATTCTCTTCTTGCTCATTGTCTTTGGATATGATTGAAAGTATTTTAAATCTCTGTCTGTCTGTCTGTCTGTCTGTCTGTCTGTCTGTCTGTCTGTCTGTCTGTCTGTCTCTCTCTCTCTCTCTCTCTCCTCTCTCTCTCTCTCTCTCTCTCTCTCTCTTCTCTCTCTCTCTCTCTCTTCTCTCTCTCTCTCCTCTCTCTCTCTCACTCTCTCTCTCTCTCTCTCTCTCTCTCTCTCCTCTCCTCTCTCTCTCTCCTCTCTCTCTCTCTGAAAAGCGGAACGGGATTTAACGTGTGCGCAAGACATTCTGCGTGCGTTTGCACACGGGACCTCGGTTTACAGTCTCATCCGAAGAACTTGTTAGCAGGCGAACATCTAAACCATCCTGCCACCTTCTATCTTATCCGTCATTTAAATGTTTACTAGACAAAAAGGCAAATAAACAATGCAAAATAATGTATGTGTGTGCTCAACGGGCTTGGATATGATTATAAGAAATGCTTAATCTCTTGTGAGACCACCCAAGAAATGTCGTTCTCAGTCAAGTTTTATGTGGAAATTCACCTTTTATAAACGTTTCACAGCAGCCCACAAGCTTTGATTTATGGCTTGTTCTAATGAAAAGAAAAAATAAGGAATGAAAAAATTAGAAATGTTTGCTGATTAAACTTTCTGACAGCTAAAAAATGTTCTTAATCTGAGATAACACCAGGCGATAATACTTTTCAATGGCAGGTATCGGTCTGTCTGTCTGTCTGTCTGTCTGTCTGTCTGTCTGTCTGTCTGTCTGTCTGTCTGTCTGTCTTGTCTTCTCTCTCTCTCTCTCTCTCTCTCTCTCTCTCTCTCTCTCTCTCTCTCTCTCTCTCTCTCTCTCTCTCTCTCTCTCTCTCTCTCTCTCTCTCTCTCTCTCTCTAAGAAGCTTTTTCAACTTAACAGAATAAAACATTTTCTAGATCAGCATACTCGCAAACTATTCTTCTCTGCTTATATAAAACCAGACCTAGATTATGCTTCTACTTGCTGGGACTTGGCCAGTAAAAACTGTATAAAACGAATAGAAAGAGTATATAAACGTTCACTAAAGGTAATTCTCCTCAAAACTAGTTCCCTAGAAGTTTGTGACTATAAAGAGTTGGATATTCTTCCCTTAAGTCTAAAATGTCGCTTTAATAAAGGCCTATTTATGTATAAAATTATGAATAATTTAGCTCCACGATATCTTTGTCAGAAATTTCCAGTGAAAACAGTTCGAAATAAAAGTGTGGTTATTACTCCTCGACCAAGAACTGATCTTTTTATGTCCTCTCTTGTATATTCTGGTACCAGACTATGGAATGAAATCCCCATCTCAATTAAAAATAAAAGTAGTATATCATCATTCAAAAAAGCATACCACACATACTTGTTCAATTCAATGTGATTGACATTAGTGAGCTCCCTTTGAACTAGTGTGTGTATGTGTGTGTGTGTGTGTGTGTGTGTGTGTGTGTGTGTGTGTGTGTGTGTGTGTGTGTGTGTGCGCGTGCGCGTGCGAGCGCACACACGCGTGTGGGCACATCCTTGAGTGCGTGGGTGGTGTATGCGTGCCTGTGTGTGTGTCAAAATGGGTGTGTGTGTCAAAATGGGTCAAGTCAGACTTTTGTTTTTGATGGCACATTGGGTGGGCAGTACTTTTTTTTCTTTTTTTTTTTCCCCAACGTAAGTGAGCTCCCTTGAACTGGTGTTTTTTTTTTTTTTTTTTTTTTTTGTTGACATTGGTGAGCTCCCTTTGAATTGGTGTGTGTGTGTGTGTGTGTGTGTGTGTGTGTGTGTGTGTGTGTGTGTGTGTGTGTGTGTGTGTGTGTGTTTTGATCTTTGATAAATAATGAAATTGTAAAAGGTTTTCTTTTTTTTGTTGTTGTTTGGTTGGTTTTTGCTGATTGATTTATTTATATATATGTGTATATATATGTATATATATATATAAAATATATATATATATATATATATATATATATATATATATATATATGTATATATATATATGTATGTGTGTGTATATATATATATGTATATATATATATTTTTTTCTCTTTCTCTGAAATGGTGTAATGCGTATTTTTATGTTTATTCTTTACGCATATCCCATTGTAGCAGAGATACTGTACGGGTATGGATATGTATCCACGATGAAGAGTGTGTGTGTGTTTGTGTGTGTGTGTGTGTGTGTGTGTGTGTGTGCCCGCGGGTGTGTGGGATGGGTGGTGCCTGGGCGGTGTGTCAAAATGGGTCAAGTCGGACTTTTGTTTCGGGATGGTACATTGGGTGGGCAGTACAATTGCTTTTTTTTTCTTTCCCCTCCCCCCCCCCCCCCAACATTAGTGAGCTCCCTTTGAACTGGTGTGCTTTTTGACATTGGTGAGCTCCCTTTGAATTGGTGTGTGTGTGTGTGTGTGTGTGTGTGTGTGTGTGTGTGTGTGTGTGTGTGTGTGTGTGTGTTTATCTTTTGATAAATAATGAAATTGTTAAAGGTTTCCTTCTTTTTTATTGTTTGTTTGTTTGGTTTTTGAGGATGGTTTTTTTTTGTTTTTTTTTTAATTTTTTTTTCTGAAATGGTGTAATGCGTATTTTCATGATTATTTTTCAGGCATATCCCATTGTAGCAGAGAAACTGTACATGTGTATGAATATGTATCCAGGATGAAGTGTGTGTGTATGTGTGAGTGAGTGAGTGTGTGTGTTTATGCTTGTGGGTGTGGGTGTGGGTGGAAGGGTGCTATGTCTTGACTTTTGAGGATGAATTGTTTATGGGAGGGAGTAGTTTGTGTCTGACTGGTTTTGCTTATTCATTTGATTCGTTATGTCATTTTTCAATGATTTCCTGATTATCAGTAATTGGATGACAATATGACTGATGGATTTTTTTTTTCTTCTTTTGCTATCTTACATTTCTTTGTCTATTAATTCATTGATTTATTCATATTTGTTTCATTTTTGTCCATGAGGGCCTGGTGTAAAGAAGCCTCTGGCTTATCCAATTACCCTCATTAAAATTTCGAGTTTCGAGTTTCGAGTTTCTCTCTCTCTCTCTCTCTCTCTTTTCTCTCTCTCTCTCTCTCTCTCTCTCTCGCTCTCTCTCTCTCTCTCTCTCTCTCTCTCTCTCTCTCTCTCTCTCTCTCTCTCTCTCTCTCTCTCTCTCTCTCTCTCTCTCTCTCTCTCTCTCTCTCTCTCTCTCATCTATCTATCTATCTATCTATCTATCTATCTTCTCTCTCTCTCTCTCTCTCTCTCTCTCTCTCTCTCTCTCTCTCTCTCTCACACACACACACACACACACACACACACACACACACACACACACACACACACACACACACCCTCCCTCCCTCTCCCACTCCCCCTCCCCCTCCCCCATCTGCACGTGTCACACCTGCAAGAAAGGGACTGATGTGGTGTTTTGTTACTGATCGACCACCAGCCTCAGACAGACGGCAGAGCCCTGATAGTACTATAGCTGTAGCTGTAGACTGGCCAGGCGACACGGGACAGCCAATGTACCCCCACCCCCACCTCCTCCCTCCCTCAGCATACAGTTCTGTTATATGCTGTCCCATTGCGATCGATGCTGTGCACATTCTTAATTGCATGCGAGGTATCGCCTAACAATCGTTGCCGTTTTCTTTTGTGTAAATGGCCCTGCTTTAGATGAGACAAAACTGAGAAGAAAAAGTGTTATTTGATTGCGACTCGCTGTTGTCGTAGTTTTATTCAGAAAATTGCCTCTGATTTGTTTCCAAAGTTAGAAGTGGAAATGTTGGTTTCTGCAGTTATGCAGAATTTCAAAACGATTTCATATAAAAGCAAACCTGTTCGCAGAAGTCCTGCTCCAATCATTCGTGTTGTTTTCCCTAACCAGTTTTTGTTTTGTAAAAATCATTGGATTTGGTTCCAAACAATGCCTCCTTTGTCCCAATTTTTCGTCTAAACCGTCAATTTTGGTCCCATATCATGCTTTTTATTCTAACATTTGTTTGTGTGAACCATTGTCTTTTATCCCAAATTTTTCTTCCTTTGTCCAATTGTTTGCTTGTATAAACTACTGATTTTCATCCCACTGCCAAATTTCTTTGTCGAGAAGCTGGTGTAGTCTTTGAAATAGCACTGATGTTGCTTGGATGTTAGGCTTTGTTCAAGAAAGTGTAAATGGTTTTTAAGTAAAAGAACTACACTTTCTGGCATAGGTGGGTTCTAAAACTCATATACTGCGTGAGTGATGTTTTTGTGTTGTAGTTTTTCATGACGGTGATAAAGATGCGCGTTACCTTGCAAAAACACAGAGGGTGTTACCCAGAATATACGCTCTTGACTCTCTCGCCCAGCCTGGGAATTTCTGTGAGACGCTGTTTTCAAGTAGTGTGCTGTATAGGCAGCCATACTCCTGCTTCAGATTGTACATGAGAGTGATGATTGTACTAAAAGTTTGTCGTGGCTGAAGACAATATGAACGTTTTAAAGCATAACAACACTTTACTGTAGACTTTGACACATAGTTTATATAGATATCTGACAAAACTTTCGGCTTGGGCCTAGAATGGCGTGTGTCAGTGGTGTGTAGTTTTGCAATGTCCCTTGAGAGACATGATTATGAACCCGGGATTGTCTGAGGGTAATTTTGGAATGGTATAGCGTATTCAACAGTATTTCTGAGCAATTCACTAAAGCATGTATACATTTTCCATTCAGTGTCAAAAGAATTTTAATCTGTGTCTGATTTTCACGCACGCATGCACGCATACACGCACGCACAAACACACACAAATACACACAAACGCGCACACACACACACACACACACACACACACACACACACACACACACACACACACACACACACACACAACACGCATACACACACACAAAAAAACCCATGCACACACACACACGAATGCAACGGATATCAATTCCATACGCTTCATATGTGTTTATCTGGCTGGTTAACCAAAGTGGCATCCAATCAAAGAGGTTGTGCTGTAGGACCCTAAACAGTAATTGATAATCGCTTCCTCTTCATCAGTTTTGTGTTTTTCACACCCTCGTGTCAAGATCATTATCAATACCAGCAGCACCAATCAGGAACCGGTAGGGCGCTTTTATCAAACCGCAAAACGTGAAAACAACACCGAGTACAAGTACATGCTGGTTTGGCAGGAAAGATTCGATTGGGAACCATCCCTGAAATAAGTTTCTGTCTCTCTGTGATCAAAGACGAAACGAAAAGAAGAAAGAAACGAAAGTAAACGACGACAAAAAAGACAATGAAGTCCAAAGACTCTTTGAAATGTACGCCATGCTGTTGCCAATCTGTATCATCCCTTTAACTGGAACAGTTATAATTTCAAAGAAGGAAGATTCTAATCATTAGCGGGGGCATAGGCTACTTCGATAACACAGCTCACTTTTCATAGATACGAAAAATAATCGAGATCCAGATATCTCTTTACAGTCTTCCACCAGATCTTCACGCAGTTTGAACACCAAAACACCCGCCGAACAAACCATTAACCAACACAGATGTGTGAAAACTCGGCCTTTAAAACGGAACCCCCCTTTTGCCCCTGTAGGAAAACAAGTACCACGAATCTATAGACAGATGGTAGGAAGAAAGTCAGATGGCTGTCACGGGGGCTTGGGGGCAGGTGATGCGTATGCTGATTACAATCCTCTTTGCTACCTCTGGTCCTCTGAAACCTGGCTTTTAGCCCGGGCATGCTCCAAGCAAAGATCAAGATCTGACTTGTTAACGTTCCACTGGCGCTTGCTACCTGAACCCGGAAAAATAGTCCCTCAGACTGCTCTGCTCTGCTCTGCTTGCTCTGCTCTACTCTAGGCCTAGCCTATAGAGAGGCGGGGAACTGTTGGTAAATGAAGAGGTTACAGGTGTGGTGGCGGTGGTGGTGTGGTGGGGGGGTGGATGGGGTGTGGTGTGTGTGTGTGTGTGTGTGTGTGTGTGTGTGTGTGTGTGTGTGATGTGTGTGGGTGTGGGTGGGTGGTGTGTGGTGGTGGTGGGGACTGGGGAGGTAGGAGATAAATCTTAATGATGGGTGTTTGGGGATAGAAGTGGGACGAAACGGTCGTTGTGGGCGTTAGGTTTGTTACATTTCTTAGTGTTAAGAGTTTTCTTGGTTACCTTGCCGGTGCTGACATTATTGCGTGCGTGTGGTGTGTGTGTGTGTGTGTGTGTGTGTGTGTGTGTGTGTGTGTGTGTGTGTGTGTGTGTGTGTGTGTGTGTGCGCGCGCGCGCGTGCGCGCGTGTGGTGTGTGTTATTTGTTTTATTCTTTTATTTCGAGGATAATGGAATAAGTGCGTGTGTGCTTTTTTATTTTTACATCCAGTGCCATGTGTATGCAGTATGTGTGTGCGCTTACTGTTTTGTACATGTATACCTCTGAAATGAAAAAAAGATAGAAGCAGGGTTTGATATTGAGCTGAAAAAAAGTAAGAAAACACATGCTTTCTGTGAATGGTTTATCCTTTATTTCTAACTTTGTCGTGATAATTACTTCAATGGGTCATGTTTAGGCTTACTGCTGCGACTTCTATACTTTTCAGTTCCAAATGTTGTTTGGCTTGTTTTAAAGGTCTCTTTAAAAAAAAAGAAAAAAAAGAAGCATAAAAAAACTACAACAAAAGTGCTTCTCTCTGTCTCTCTGTCTCTGTCTCTGTCTGTCTGTCTCGTCTGTCTGTCTGTCTGTCTGTCTGTCTGTCTGTCTGTCTGTCTGTCTCTCTCTCTCTTCTCTCTCTCTCTCTCTCTCTCTCTCTCTCTCTCTCTCTCTCTCTCTCTCTCTCTCTCTCTTGGTTCCCGCGTAACCGTTCTCTAACATAAAATAAATACGCTCTGTGTTGGTCACATTTGCCATTGCTTCTCATTCCCTGTCCCAGTGAGGGTGAAGGCAAGCGGTCCTGCCTGCTGTATGGGTCACACAGTGACATTGTACTATCGGACTGTGGGCACATTCGGCCAACTTCTTTTATGCCTGCTGGAAGTCATTTCGTCTAGGCCTACTTCGTCTTTTTCACTCAATGTTTTGAGAAAGACGGAACAGAGAGAGGAATGGAGGGAACTGGTCGTCAAGTCTTCAGGGGCGTGTACCCCCACGGTCGCCAGACTAAGGGATAGATAGATAGATAGATAGATAGATAGATAGATAGATAGATAGATAGATAGATAGATTGATAGATAGATAGATAGATAGATAGATAGATAGATAGATAGATAGATAGATAGATAGATACTCTTAATCACTTGCTTATTTGATTCCGATACCTTGACTGACTAGTTGGCTGCCAGGTTGGCTAGGTAACTGTTTAACTGGATATATGGCTGGTTTGTATGCTGGCCTGTTAATGGTTTGGCTGGCTTCAATCAATAATAGACAAAATAGTGGTTCTGTGCACTTATTCTGTGTGTGCTGGTGTGTGTGTGTGTGTGTGTGTGTGTGTGTGTGTGTGTGTGTTGTGTGTGTGTGTGTGTGTGTGTGAGTGAGTGAGTGATGATGAGTGAGTGAGTGGTGGTGAGTGTATATGTGTTTATATATATATACGGTACTGGAACCATTCGTATCGGTCATTACCTTTCCAATGGATCACTTCAGTGGCGTGGAGAGGGGGGGGGTCTGCTGCATGGGTAACGGTTTGCCCTCCATACTTACTTACCCAGGCTTTGCGCTCTAAAGATGAGTGCAACTCCATGGTCTTCCGAGACTGATAGGTGCCTTCTTCCTACTATGTATATATATATATATATATATTATATATATATATATATATATATATATATATATATATATATATATTATTATATATACACATATAATATATTTTTGTTTGTATTGTGATATGATGCACTACATACAATTGTGTGTCTGTGTCTGTGTCTAGGATGTTGTCTGATCTTGTGTTTTATGTATGCATGAAGTCTTGTTATTCGTATGCTTGACTGGAGCATGACACAACTCTGTGGACAACATTTGTTGAAAACTGTCTTTATCCTACTTCTCACGTACTTTAGTATAATAACCTTTTTTTATGTGTTTGACTACTTATTCATTAAAACATACACATAGAACAACAATGGTAACTGCAAAACCAATTGCTATTTTGTCTGTGGGCTTTCTCATCGGTTACTTTTTTCTAAGTTTGACAAGCACACAGCTATTTTTTGCACATTTCCTTTTCTTACATTTTTGCACCAAAAATATTATCTGCATGACGATCCTATTTTAGTTTGTGCAATTGTCTTCGTCAAAATGGACGTCCTTCTTAGCAACGGTGCTCACTGTCAGTGCAGTCATCTGATACGTTGTGGTATATTGCCTAATTCCCGGAAACTGTTGTTAAGTGGATGTCTTCGTTGTTTTAACCGTAACACTGAGGTTGTATTGTTTGACTGTGTGTTATTACGTTCTTACGTTTCAGTTCTCTGTGTGTGTGTGTGTGTGTGTGTGTGTGTGTGTGTGTGTGTGTGTGTGTGTGTGTGTGTGTGTTGTTGTTGTTGTTGTTGTTGTTGTTGTTGTTGTTGTTGGGGATGCATTTGTGTTTGTGTGTCTGTGTTTGGGTTGGGGGGGGGCAGGTAAATGAGTGTGTGGGTGTGTGCGCGAGGTCATGTTTGTGTGCGCTTATGAAAGATTACCATGGTGTAAAAAAAAAAAGATAATAAATGATCAACAAAACTGTACATGTATTTTTATAACAAAAAGTTATGGGTATCTCCATATTAAAATTCAACAATCTGCAGGTTTGAAAATGATGGAAATTTTTGGAGTTTCAGTCTGGACTTTGCCAACGCTTCCTGCCTCTATCTGATCTGACTGATTGTCATTTCATCGCTTATGTTTATATGTATGTGTATGGGTGTGTGTAGTCACCTCATGTGCTTTTTAGTTATAGTACCCTCCTGTGCTTACTGCTTAACTGTGGAGTGTTTTGATTGTCAAAACTAGAATGTACCTGCCTCGCCTAAGCGCATGTCTTCAGTGTCCACTCTTCCGCCAGTCACAACGCTTTACAGAGAATTATTGCAGGCCAAATGTGGCACTGTTATTGATCAGAAATCCCATTATGAATTGCTCTCTTTTTCCCATATATCATTGGTTACAGTGGTTGTGCTCTGAAAGGATCAAGCTTTTTGGTGCTACGGCATGTCCTTAGGCCCAAATGCAAATAGAGGCAGTTTATGGCCTCTATCAAGCGCCGAGGGAGGTGTTGGAATTAAAGGTTTTTATTGCGGTACCTGCCACAGTATGTGTGTAAATCGCGTCACTTGTTTCCCGTGGCAGAAAGTTCCGGGATACTTAATGTCAGCTTGATGCACTGTGAGTAATCTCTGGCCTATGAACTGACATGCACAGAACCACTACGTATGCGGCGATGTATTTTCTACTTTGAGCTGTTTAAAGTTCAAGCTAAAGATTTTGGTTAAAATGTATTGTGAAATCACGATGATATTTTTTTTATCAGAGAGATGTAGAGTCATTGCTGTGTTAGCTTTTGTTTTGTTATTATAGGAATTGTTAAGAACTTGAAAGAAAGAACACCAAAAAGTTGTTTTTCTTGTAAATAAGAGACTACAACACATAGCAGTTTTTTGCTCTTTGGACAAATTACCAGAATTAGTAGCCTCCTGATGGCACCAACTACAGTGGGAAAACCATCTCAAACAAATGCACCAACAGAGACTCAACCCCAAGTCTTAAGGTATCGTTCAGATCACGAGATTGACGTTGTTACCACTAGGCCCTCCCATCCTCGGTAACCTTTTGCACCTGCATTTGTCATCCAGACTGAGCAAATCCACCTGTAATCCCCGGTCAGGCTGTAACCTTCACAGCAACAGACACCACACACACCTGGCAATGCCCTGATCTTATTTGTCGCTGCCTTGTACCTGTGGGAAAACACACAAGCGCTGTCTTGTGCTACTAAAAATTGGAAATCCTCCCATTCGGTGATTCTGAATTTCAAATGAGACGGGGGACCACTAGGTTAGGTAAAGGTGTCAAAGATCACTTCAGAGCGTGTGGAGAAGTCAACGCCTTCTCTTTGTTCAGTGCTAATCTAACAGGGATGCCACTGCCGTGGAACTTGTGTGTGGACACAGCAAACCTTTGTGCCTTTGTCTGGTGCTGCTGACTTTTTCTTGCAGAGGCCAATTTTGAAGCAGAGAGGGAACAATTTGTGTAGAAGCAGGAACACTTTGCTACAACTGTAATGAAGACTGCATACTACTGGTATCGAAAGAGCTGCCAATACAAGGAACAACAATAAAGTTCCTGAAGGGGCAAGAAAACGAACGAAAAAGAAGAATGAAAATAAAAGTTACCCCAAAAAGAAGAAATTAACTTTTTAAATGTTCATTTTCCAAGATAATACCGATGGATTACCCACAACGAAACAGACATATAAATTTTCTTCTGTTTTTTTTTTTTGTTGCTTGATCGTATCTTCAAGAACTGTGATAACAAATAGAAAGAAGTTACCGTGAAACTATCCAGCATCTGCCGTGCTTTTTTCTTCTCTTAGTGGTCCATTTGGTATTTCAGTTTCAACAAATGTTGAAAAAATTGTCTTGTGTTAATTTCTATTCAAAACTCTTGCTCCTTTGCATCTTGCACAAATCTGGACAACTCAGTTTGGGTATTCTGAAGTAAGGGTCCATTCTAAATGTCTAAATGAAACAAAACCTTTTCATTTGTTTTGTTTTTTGAGTGGTAGACTGTTTTCACACCGAGATCTTGCATTAACGATTACTGTAAAGTGTAAATATTATAATGTCTAATGTTCTACATACTTGTGGTTTCTCAGAGATGAAACAGGTCCAATATCAATGGGAATTTGTAGATTAATAAAGAAAGTAAGCAGAATAGCTTTGTGGTTAGAAGCGCCGACCTGAGTGGAATGGGGATGGTGGTCAGACCTGTGCTGGAGTCCTTTTGGTGACTCTCTCCTGGACAGAGCACTGGCATCATCTCCATTCCTCTGCAAGTCATTCAGATGAGACTATAAACGAAAAATTCCGTGTGCGAAAACGCAGAACACTCAGCACACTATCTGTCGCACTGTTGAAAACTAACACTGGCCATTTGATAAATACACGACATGTCAGCATGAGCACGATTTTTTGTTATATTTTTGCTACAAGACGTAAATCTTATATTATTATATTATTTATTATTTATTCTTTATAGTAAGATAGCAACTAGCTTTTTCATGCCGCGTTACATTTGTAAATATGTCATCTTTCACGCAACAGATGCTACTTCGAAGGAAGATTACAGTCCCAGATCGCGCTACGCACACGGCCCGTTAGTCTATCGAGATTGAAGTATAGCATGTTTACTCATGAAATCTCGCCCGATGAACGGTTCAATTGACGCATGTTACAAGTAACCCGTCGTCACTCATCATGAGACTCAAAAGGTACCACTGAATTAGTAAATAGATGAAGATCAAATCTGGCCGGGGATGAACACCCTGTGTTGACAAGACAACTCTGACAATAATGTCCACAATACAGGCAAGTCAAGTCAAGACTAGCCCTACACAAAAAGGCTTTTAGAATTTTGATGGCGCGTATTTGTTCATGAATAAAACCTGCACTCTAAAACGACCACGTCAAAAGAAGACTATAGGTATGTAATTCAAGACTGCTCTATCTCTCTGCCGTTCTTGTTGTTATTGTCCTTCCTCCCATCGGTTCCATCAGCTAAGTGTGCACAGAACTAGAGGCTAAAAAGAGGAAACCTTATCCTGCTCCCACAAGCTTAGAACTAATGAAAGGAATCCGATTATTGCCTTTAAAGGCTGAAAACGTGTAGCTGACAGGTGAATATATTCAATGAAAGAAAACGCTTCTTTCTTCTATCATTGAGAAGAGTCTGTGATGTTGACAGTAGACAATGTCCTAGTGATACACTAAAAATATGAATAGATTGAAAAGATTGCAAAAACACTTTTGGGGACAGAATGATTAGAGCTCGATCAACCATGATACTTGTAGCATAGCCGACCATGAATACAAAACTAGAGCTGTCAGGATTTTGAAAATTGAAACTGAAAGTAAAATGGAAAGGCTGAACTCCAAAGATAAAAGCTTAACCCCTCTCTTGTTGTTAGTTGCCGTTAGCAGAAGATATTTACATAAAAAAATTGTCTATATCATTCTTAAATGAAATAGCAGCTGAGTTTTAAAAGCCAAGGGACTCGTACTTTGTCAAAGACTTGTTTAGGACAGGTTATTAAAGTTTATTTAAATGTATCGTAAGGCGATGCGTGCATTTTTCTTCATGATGTTAAAGCTGGTTTGACTCTGATTATGTGTGTATAACAGAAAATTAGGTGATGGTATAATGGAGAGAAAATAGAACTTTAAAGATTCTTCTCTTCAAAATGGTACGGAGCTTGTATATATATATATATATATATATAGATAAAAAGAATATATAATAATAAAAAGAATAATATTATGTATATCGTTATCTATACTATATCTATTATCTTATCTATATCTATATATCTATATCTATCTATATCTATCTATCTATCTATCTATCTATCTATCTATATATATATATATATATATATATATATATATATATATATATATATATATATATATATATATATATAATCAAGAGAATGAAATTATATGTCTTAAAAAAGAAACTTTAAATTGATAAATCAAAAAAAATCTAACCAACAAAAGTAACAGCAGAAAATGACTCGTATTCAATCTTTTTCTCAGCACAGCACCATTCGATCAGTCAGGCTGACGTGGCGTCTCGTGTCCCCAGAAAGGACTGTTTGTGTAGCCTCCTGACGACAAAACGGAGGATTACTGTGTCACCCACTTTCGCTGTTCGATCCGGATTACTTCAGTTGATGCGGCTTTACAGCTTTCACCACCCTCCTCTATAACTGTTTTCTCCACCCAACACCTCAGATCTTTTTTTGCCCATTTTTCTTCAAGAATCTTTGACACCTTTGATCTCACTTAGACCCATAAAACGACAGCATTGAGGAAGAAGCAGTTTCATGATCAACACGACTTGGGTCGGGGTGGACTGTATAGAAGTTCAGGGGAGTGTAACTGATAGGTTAATCCCGCCTTTCTTCGGACCCGAAAAGACGACCTGATTGCATGTGACGGATCGCGCTAGTGCAGCGATTTCTCTGCAGCAGGGGCGGAATAGGAGGATTAACGCGTTATTTGCTTGGCAAAGTTTTCCTTGATACCCGCAGGTCCTCGGAGAATATGTACGAGGAATGATGCTCTTCATAACGCCTGGATAGCTTTTGTGACGCTTTTTGCCTACAATGGTTGCTGTGCGGTATTTGGAATGTTCACACCGCTCGATGACGATTGATGAAAAGAAAGCTGTTTGAGCACTTTCTTCTGCACGAAGTTTTTAGAGCATAGTCTCCGGCGTGAATTCAAAGAGAAACACT
>CM060321.1:64368037-64370537 GCA_030674155.1 Stramonita haemastoma
TTGGTAGTTTTGTCTACTTGACATTTCCGTGTGAGGGGATCGTTTTCTCAGTGGGTTTTTTTTGGTTGGTTGGTTGATTGCCTGTTCATATTGATTTTTAATGTAGTCATGTGCGTGTGTGTGTGTGTGTGTGTGTGTGTGTGTGTATGTATGTGTGTGTATGTATGTATGTATGTATGTATGTATGTATGTATGTATGTATGTATGTATGTATGTATGTATGTATGTATGTATGTATGTATGTATGTATGTGTGTGTGTGTGTGTGTGTATGTATGTATGTGTGTGTGTGTGTGTGTGTGTGTGTGTGTGTGTGTTGTATGTATGTTGTGTGTGTGTGTGTGTGTGTGTGTGTGTGTGTGTGTGTGTGTGTGTGTGTGTGTGTGTGTCCAGTGAAACGGAGTAGAAACTACTGTTAGTTCCAGGAAAGGGCTGTTCAACCAGATACCTCACTGGCGACTCGAACCCGACACTTTCCAACACCGACAGTCACATGTCTGGAGTTCTAACCACGAGCTTATTCTACTCTCCCACCACAACCACCCCTACCCCTACCCCAACCCGGTCACTGCACTTATTCATCCTTTACTTAGCTGTTTCTGTTTTGTTTTGCTCGTACCTCGGCTAGAGCTCCGAATTTCACAAACGGCGAGATTTTGCGTATGCGGCCGCATTTACCCACCATTAAGGTAGCCGCAATCCATCTACAAGGATGAATAACTGTCTTTATTTTCCCCCATACTCCTTGATAACTCCTAGATTTTTCAGGAAAGTTGAACCTGGTGGAGCCCATTATTCCACAGGAAGCATGCTGGGCATTTTTTGTGTCATTTATAAGGCGTAATGTATCTTAGGAAGAAAAACAAAAAGCAGCATAACAACCCAAAACCTGTTCTCCGTCCGTCGTAAAAGAAAAGATCCAAAATCATAAAAGCCTAACAAGCTTTGCCCACGAGATGCAGATTGATTGAGTGTTAGCATTCTTTTTTTTTGTATTATGCTTTTTTTTATATCGAGGATAATGGAATAAGCGCTCATGTGCTTTTTTACATCCAGTCCCCGTGTGTATGCAGTTTCATAAATCTTGTCATCTGTTCCCACGACCAGACAATGGTCTACCCTTACGAAAAGCGGAACAGGGTTTAACGTGTGTGCAAGATGTTCTGCGTGGGTTCGCACACGGGGCCTCAGTTTACAGTCTCATCCGAAGGACTTTTGGGTGGAGTGGAGCCAGCACTGATGTTAACTCCAGGGGAAAAATCCCCTTAAACGGGAATCGAACACAGGTCGTCAAATTGCGAGCGCAGTGTTCTGACCACTGGGCTATCCCGTCCCCTGTTAGTATGAACATGAGTGGTGCACTGTGTTGTTGTTAATGTGTACTGTGTCTGACTCCCAGGCGGCAAGTATGTGCCGCGGTGCACCCTCATTGATCTGGAGCCGGGTACCATGGACTCCGTCCGCTCAGGCCCCTTCGGCCAGATCTTCCGCCCGGACAATTTCGTCTTTGGTGAGTAGTACTACATGCATTGCCAGTGTATGGTGTTTCTTACAAACTAGGGTGAAGGGTCGAAGGACCGCACTTCAATAAGTAGTTTCCAACCTGTTATATTTGATATAAAATGTCAATGTTATATGCATATGTATTGTACATACATATATATATACACACATATATGTATATATATATATATATATATATATATTATATATATATATATATATATATATATATATATGTCACACTGGCCAGCCACAACCGAAGCTGTACCAGAATAAACACCTAGAGCGCAACTCCATAGTCTTGCGAGACTGAAGGCTGCCAATATAATACATATAATTGGGGGAAAAAATGTAGTGGAGGAAAACAAATGCAGGTAGCCAATTAATTTTTTTTCATCTTTAGAAACATTGAATACACCCCCTCCAGTTGATTCTCGCAAGAAATATGACACCACACACCGCAACACCGTAAAAAAAAGACTGGGGGGGACAAAAACAATAACATGCAAACATTATTTTATTGAGAAAAAAGTAGGGGAATAAAACAAGTGCAGGTAACCACTTACAACTTCTCAGTCATTTTCAAAATGACCTATCAAAGATCCTTTTTTTTAATAAAACGTTAAAATTAAAAATAAATCCAAGGTAATAATGCCCTTAACATGCAAACATTGTTAGGAAACGGATATGTCAGTGAATGTCGATACTAAAAGAAGTAGCGCTAATTAAACTGTCGATGCGTTTGTTCCCCATCTTAAAGCGGGGGATATAAGGCAAACACTACAGACAAGTAGAAGGTTTCCTGTACAGAGCCAGTAGCGCTGACTTGGTGGGCATGTGAACAAAGCATGTTTGTCCTCTGCCTTGGAATGCTAGTTGAATGTGAGAGAAAGGCAACCGCCACTGCATTGTTGGCTGAAAGATCAGAAATCAACAATACGTGAGAAATTATTCTTTTATTGTGAGGTCTATGTGTGTTTCTCTCTCTCTCTCTCTCT
>CM060321.1:64380537-64403037 GCA_030674155.1 Stramonita haemastoma
GAAAGGAAATGGTGTAGTTAGTTCAGCTGGTTTTGAAATGTCTTTTTATATTAATGTAACATTGCGAGCTTTCGCCGTTACATATTAGAACATAGACTGATGTCCATTTACACTGTAGAAAGGATGGGTTACGGAAACAAAGGGGCAAAGAATAAAAGAGTAATCTGAAATAGAAGCTGAATGAAAAAATAAGTCAACCTAGCTGCTGTCAATAGACACACACTCTCAGAAATTTTTATTCCTATCATTTTATATTTATAAGATTATCCACCAATGTAATCACTCGAGTTAAACATCGATGATATAAAAAAAAAAAAACCTATACTGACATGATTTTCCGGAAATAACAAATTTGTGACGTATGACCTCTTTGGTGAGATTTATTTTTAATGGGTGACGTCAGTTTTAGGTACATCAATTTTGTTTTAGTATGGTGATTCTTGATGGGTCAATAAAGTAAGCATCTTTTGTCGTTTGACTTATTTTTTGTACACTTAAAGTCCACTTTAGTACGTTGATATTCATTTTTGGTCATAAAAATGCTTTTTTCAGTGAGTTTTACATATACAAGATTACACAGCCAAGAATCAATGCACAGATTTTGTTTATCTAATGGCGGTAATTGTCAGAACAAAACCACACGTGATTACACTAAACATAAGTTGTGTACAGACTTTTTCGCGTTTTGTGATTGGGAATGAATTCGTCGCTAGTTATAGAAAGCGTGCGCGCACGCGTGTAAAAAAAACACACACACCACGCACGCACGCACGACACGCACGCACGCACGCACGCACCACACACACACACACACACACACACACACACACACACACACACACACACACACAAAAGCGTGTTAGGGTATCCGATAATCGTTCGAATGTTTCTTGAAACAAGAATGCCTGTGCACTAGTTGGTTTTACTTTTATCTATTTCGTCTGTTGTTTTGTTTTCACGTTTGTAAAGTTCCCTCATTTTTTGCTATTTGTTTGCCACTACGCATGTTTGTGTATACTGTTTTATGCGTGGTTTTAGCAGTGTTTGAAAATGTTTTAATGTGTTATTATCCGTTTTTTAAGAAAGTTGTTTTAATGTCTATCAAAATCCGTCCCTTTTTATGTGAGTTTTACATATATGACGAGAAAGAAAAGAGAATATTTGACTTTTTTTTTTACAGTGTTAACCATCTTGAAACATTCCGTCCATCAAGAATATTCACTTTTTTGGTATACATGTAGTGCGTATTATCTCTCGTATGTAGTGAAAAAACACATCTTCATTAAAATAGCTGAATACTGCTGAAAGATTTTGTGTTTATCAACATCACGTTTTCTTGGATTAATTTATTTCGACTTGAGGTTTGTTTTTTGAAATGCCAGGTATAAACCTCAAAACTTTTTTTTTATTTATTTATTTATTGGACCTTTGGCTTCCTGTTCGTTTGATTCAATGTTGTTGGTGTGTTTTATACGTCATTTAAAGCTACGTATTTTACTCTTTTATACCAGAAAAGAATTTCAGCAATAAAAGTTTACATGTTGTGACAACAATGCGTTTTTGATTGCCGTCTGTGTGAGAAGGTAGATTTGATGACTATTTGCCTTTTTTATGAAGTGGACTCTTCTCTCTCTCTCTCTCTCTCTCTCTCTCTCTCTCTCTCTCTCTCTCTCTCTCTCTCTCTCTCTCTCTCTCTCTTTCTCTTCTGACAGGACAATTTCAACATAATAATTATTTTACAACATCACCTCACCATCACCCGTCTCGTAGTCTTGTAGACTGTTGGAGCACCACTGAAGATTGTGCATCTTCTTCCCATAGGATGGGATTGCTGTCAGTGTTGGTTGGTGGAGGGTCATCTAAATTCTTTGGATCTCCTGTTGCTCTGGGTGTGTGTGGTGTGTGTGTGCATGCGCCGAACGCGCGCGCGCGCGCGCTTGTGTGTATGTGTGTGCTTTGTCACGATCATGGAAGCGTGCGTGTTCGTAAGATGCTGGCATTGGTGTAAAGAATCTCAGAACGACCAGCCACATTGATGTTCCAAAGTCGAAATCACCACTGATCACACCAGACACGCGCGCCCGCGCGCACACATATGCATGACGCGCATACAAGTGCACACACACGTATGTATACACGTACGCACGCACGAGCATGCATGAACGGGCACTAAGCGTGCGCGCGCACGCACACACAAACACACAGACGCACGATACACAAAATTATTTTGCATTAGAGAAAGAGAGACAGAGGCAGAAACAGACGGAGATAGAGAGGGGACTGTCTTCAATCACTTTGTCCTGGATAGACGATAAACACACACACACACACACACACACACACACACACACACACACACACACACACACACACAATATATATATATATATAATTATATATATATATATATATATATATATATATATATATATATATATATATTAATATACACACACACGCACACACAACATAATATATGTATTATATATGTATATTATGTATATCATATATATATAATAATATAATATATATATATATTACACACACACATACACACACACACACACACACACACACACACACACACACACACACACACACACACACACACACACACACACATGATTCTGTTACAAAACTGTTTCATAAGCTGCAGTATTTTCCATCAGCTTGTCTCTCGCCTCTTTTTGAACACAAAATGGAAAACGGACAAAAATACAAAACAAACAAACAAAAAAACAACAAAACCAAATCAACCAATTGATTGAAAACAATCATAAAAGTGTATTAAACATACAAACGACAAAGGAAAAAAACTGGTTGGCAAGCAAAATTACACACATTTTGCTTTTTGTCTTTTTTAAAGGCAATCCTGTATTTAACAATCACATCTTTTGTTATTCAATCGCGTCATCATTAACTGACACAAAACTTCAACCCAGTCAAAATCAAACTGACATGTAAAAGAATGCGTGAAAAAGAGAGAGAAGGGAGAGAGAGGGGAGAGGGGAAGAGAGACAGAGACAGACAGAGAACAACTTGATATTTTTGCAACATAGATTATGTTCAATATACATGGGAAAAAATATCTTGACTATAAGAATAGACAATGCGTATGTATGTGCTCGCGCACGAGCGTGTGTATATGTGGTGTGTGTGTGTGTGTGTGTGTGTGTGTGTGTGTGTGTGTGTGTGTGTTGTGTGTGTGTGTGTGTGTGTGTGTGTGTGTTTTCTGTGTGTCTGTGTGGTGCGAGGATATGTTCGTGCATGCACATGTGCGCGCGTTTCCACGCGTGCATGCGAGTATTGGGTGATTTATTTGTCGCAATTAAGCAAAGGGTGTGTATGCGCGCGCCTGTGTACGCGTTCGTGTGACTGTGTGTGTGCGTGTGAGCGTGCAAGCGCGCGCGCGCGGTGTGTGTGTGTTTGTGTGTGTGTGTGTGTAGTGTGTGTCTGTGTTGTGTCTGTCTGTTGTCTGTCTGTGTCTGTGTGCCTGTGTGTGTGTGTGAGGTATGTGTGCTTGTGTGTGTGTGTGTCTTGTGCTTGTGCACGGCATTGAGCATGCATGCGGGAGTGTATGTATGCATGGACTCAGAGGGAAGAGGTTCAGCGTCTTTAATATAAAAAAATTTGAAAAGCGGAACCCAATGTAACAAAGTGATGGTAGCTTTAGTTGACAAATCATGGCAGTTGACTTAAGCCGTATTTGCCAAAAAGACAAACCATCCAAATAAATAACAGTCAAACATCACCAAAACTCGCACGGCTATCATTACCACATGTAAAAAAAAATTAAAAAAAAAAAAAAAACATCCACAACTTTCCTTCTCTTTCTTTTTCAACTGCCATCAAAACAAAAAACATCTTTTGACCCAAAAACAACATGGCGGGCGATCTCCCCGAGCGAGGAATTCAGGGCCAGTAACTCTCCTAGCGTGTAATTTGTCCGGGTTTGTTTCCCTTGCACCATGGAGCGGTAGTAGAGGTGCACTGCGTAATTGTCTGTCCAGTTGTAGTGCCCTTCCCAGATGTCCCGGATCCAGGGCAGGTCGGGCTTGATGAAGGCGTACCCGGCATTGTGGATCATGTGGGGGTACACCCGGGCCAGCGTCAGGGGCAGGAAGGTGGAGTGGATACCCCACTGTCTGAAACCAAAAAAATCAGTTGAAGAGGTTTTTTTGTTTTATTTTTATACCACTTTCTGTCACAGTAGATTTATCTGCGTGAAATTCGGGCTGCTCTCCTCGGGGAGAGCGCGTCGCCACAAGTGTAGCGCCTACCCATTATTTTTTTCCTGTCTGCAACTGTATTTGTTTCTCTACCACAGTGGCTTTTTTTCTACAGAATTTTGACAAAGACAGCCCCCTTGTTGCCGTGGGTTCTTTTACGTGCGCCAAATAATGATGTTAACACACGAGACATCGGTTTATCGTCTCACCGAAAGACTAGTGCTCATACCACCACTCATGGTCTAATTGATGAGGGAAATGTTTTGGGCCAATCTAGATTCGAAACCACCACCGCACACTCTGACCCGGACTTTTCGCTTTCTAGGCAGGCACGTTACCTTTTAGACCACCAACCCACACCCAAGGTTAATCCAGGAATGTGCTTTTCTATCTACTATCTATCTATCTATCCATCCATCCATCTGTCTATCTGTCCATTTATCTATCTATCTTCCTTAATCTAGCGACCGTGGGGGCACCCCTGAAGACTCGAAACCAGTTCCCTCTATTCCTCTCTCTGTTCTGCTTTTCTCTTTTTTTTTTATTCTAGGCCTGTCCATTCACTGATGTTGTCCTCCCATCTCTTCCTTGGTCTGCCTCTTTTTCTTCAGGGCCAAGGAGGAAAAAACATTCCAATGTGTATGACAATGACAAAATTTTCATTGATTCATTTGATTAAGATCTACAAGATTTGATCATAACGGATTCTCCGTCCCAGCTTTTACGATCACCTGTGGCCACACCGACTCGTCGGTTCTGTGGTCTGGCCAGGAGATATGGAGAAGCCTTCTGAATGAGTTTCATTTCAAAGGATTGAATTTTCCTTCTTTTTTTCTAGTCAAGGTTAAGTTTTTCTTTCACACGACATACTTTACGAACATGACCAGCACTTTAAATGGTTTTAGCTTTGTTTGGAAGCTGAACTTGCTTCCAAATCCTGCTCTACTTTGCAAAGGTCTAGGTTTCAAGGGCTAGTTTGAACTTTATTTCAACTGAAGTGCGACCACCTCTGGTCCGTTGGTGTCAAGATAATTTGAAGGAGATTACTTCTTTAGTTGCTGGCCATACATGACCACGCTGACTGTAACCTCACAACTTATCTAGAGACATGGAAACGATAGTTTCTGAGCGCTGTTCTCACTGGTTATGTGAGCGATTGTTTCTGATCGGGCAACTTTCTTAGCTCATAGGATCAATTGTTTCTAAAGGGTTACCTTGGTTACGACTCAGCGAACGATAATTTCTAACAAGTTTCCTGGGGTTATAGAAGCGGTAGTTTCTTAGAGGTAAACTTACCTGGGTTATAGAAGCGGTAGTTTCTTAGAGGTAAACTTACCTGGGGTTATAGAGCGGTAGTTTCTAAGAGGTAAACTTACCTGGGTTATAGAGCGGTAGTTTCTGTACCAGACGTCAATGAATTTTGCCCGGGGGGCAGATATGATGAGGGAGTTGGCCAGGTTGTTGGCATTCTCGTGGCCCATCACAAACTCCTTCTGGCGGAACTTGTCCAAACTCTTCAGCACCACCTGGTCTCCATCCAGGTAGATGCCCCCGTACTCTGCCACAACATCATTGCTGACATGCAGTGTCACGGATTGATTCAGAACTATTGATTAACTTTAGAGAATGTAACGTTTAAAAAAAGCGAAAAATAAATTCCAAATCTGTGGCTGAATTGGTAATGCACAATTTTCTTTTTCTTCTTCTTGTTCTTGTTCTTGTTCTTCTTGTTCTTGTTCTTCTTCTTGTTCTTGTTCTTCTTCTTGTTCTTCTTCATCATCTTCGTTCCTTGTTCTTGAATTCCCAGTTTTACTCATACAAAAATTGCAAAATTCAGACCGCCCCCCCCCCCCTTTCCCCCAACCATGGTAACATCATTTCGACTTTGGCAATGTAAAACACATTCAAAGTTGAAAAACAAAATCAAGAAAACATCTTTCTAGGATATCTTCATGAATAACATTATCGATACAACACATACAATACCTACAGAAAAAATACGAGCCCTAGACCGAATTTAATCCGTTGAGTGATCATTGTCTCACACAGTAGCGCGGGATGGCTGCAGTGACTGACCTTTGACAGCCTGCAGCCTGGCTATGTCGGACTTGTGCTGCACGGCCCCCAGCGTCCTGCCGAACACCTTGTCCGGGGCTGACCTCTGCACCAGCAGCAGCACGGGCACCAGCGAGGGCAGTGCCCGCCAGTAGTGCCCCTGGGGCACCGAGTCCGCGTGAAACAGGATCAGACAAGGCTTCAGGAACCTGTGCACAGGCACACATAGGTGTACATGTACATATTGCATACACACACGGCGGGCGGGCGCGTGCGCGCACGTACACACGCATGCACGCACGCACCACACCACACACATAGATAGATAGATATAGATAGATAGATAATAGATAGATAGATAGATAGATAGATGATAGATAGAAGATAGAGATAGATAGATAGATAGATAGATAGATAGATAGATAGATAGATAGATAGATAGAGAGATAGAGAGAGATAGATAGAAGATAGATAGATAGATAGATAGATAGATAGATAGATAGATAGATAGATAGATAGATAGATAGATAGATAGATAGATAATAGATAGATAGATAGAAACGAGACATTATATTATCATATAATATACGTATACGTATACATATACATAATCACGCACGCACGCACATTTCATTATCCTGTATAAAAAAAAATAAATAATAATGATAACACCACAAACACAACACACAACACACACACACACACACACACACACACACACACACACACACACACACACACACGAATAAGCAGTGTTTGTCTCTTTTTTTTTTGTCTAAATGTTTCCAGCTTTGTCTGAGTGTTTGATATGAAAAAATGGCCCAAACTAGATCTGTTATCTAAATATCTGCCAAGTGATCAACATATTAAACAAGAACTATCATCTAAACGTGTGACAACACCGAACGCGTTATCCTAAATTCCTGAGACCCTGGTTCATTTATTTATTTATCTATTTATTTATTTATGTATTTATTCATTCATTTATTTATTTATTCTATTATATTGAGGATAATAGAATAAGCACTCATGTGCTTTTTTACGTCCAATCCCCGTGTGTATGCACTTTTTGTAAATCTTATCTGTTCCTACCAGCACACAATGGCCTACTCTTACGAAAAGCGGAACAGGATTTAACGCAAAATGTTTTGCGTGCGCTCGCACGCGGGGCTTCGGTTTATAATCTCATCCGAAGGACATTTAGGGAGAGGGGAAAGGTTAAAATTTTTCAGTCGCCTAATGGATGAAGGAGCGGATTTAGTGTTCAAATCTCCCTTGTCATTTTTTAGCCGGGCAAACATTTACGGCTAATCCTCCTGTTTACAAGGAGAAAGCTGAATCCTGATGGAAGCTAAGGCTGATGATTGATGCTCCGTGAGGCATGAAATGTGACAGACACCCTGCATTCAGTGCCCTGAATGGAAGGGAACGGCCTAATGGCGCAGCATTCGGGTAATTATGCCCCTAATAATACATTATTTTGTGGGTCGCTAAATCGGGTATCATTAACTCGGTGGGGTGTGTTCTAACCTTGCACCTACACATGGCTTCAAGTTTGTATGCACGCTGACAAGCAGTCTTGCAGGAACGAACACACACACGCGTGTGTGCGCGCTTGCACACGCACACAAAGAGAAACAGACAAACACGCTCGCAGACAGACACATAGACACACAAATAAACACAGACATATACAGACACACAGACACACACACATACATACACACATACACACACATACAAACACACACATATACACACATACCACACACACACAGACGCGCGCGCGCACACACACACACACACACACACACACACACGCACGCACGCACGCACACACACTCGCTCTCAACATGCTGGCCCCTAAAGAAGCTTAGGTCTCTGACGCCTCGCTCCCCAACGACCACATAGGTTATGGGACACCTTTACCTTTTTTTACCTTTACTTTGATCTTGTTCTTTTCATGTACCTCATATAGTGTGTTGCTGGATTTGGTTTTGTTTTGTTTTGGGTCTTTTTTGTTTTGTTTCACTTTGTTTTGTTTTCTGGGAAGGGGGGGGGGATGCAATAAACCTTGATTCTGAAAGAAGAGTAGAATGATCCAAATTCTCAAAAGCTGCCGACAGATCCAGAAAGTCAATGACATAAACTTCTTCAGTGTCAGTACTAGAAAAGGAACGGGATAGCTCAGTGGTCAGAGCTCTCGCTGTCCACAAGCTAAGGTTAAGCACCATCTAGCGTGGTTACCAAGTGGATGGGTGACCGTTTGCGTGCCTTGGTTTCAGTATAGTCCCCCAGTTCACCCAGCTGCACTCTTTAGGGTCAGGGGAGGTAAGCAGCGAGGGAGAGGAGATGGGCGCCGCCCTCAACATGCTGGCCCCTAGAGAAGCTGAGGTCTCTGATGCCTCGCTCCCCTACGACCATACAGGTTATGGACACCTTTACCTTTTTACTGGAAAGCACAAGATTTGTGATATGAAGTATTGCTACTTTGGTAGAATGGAACGTTTGGTAGGCTGATAGGAATCATTTTCTCCTCTGGGCCATTCCTGAAAAATGTGCTTGAAGTTCTAAGAAGATTCTCTCAAGCATTTTGGTTGGAACAAAAAGCAAAAAACAGTGCAAAAAATCATACAGTACAACATTAATACACAATACACAAAAACAACACAACATAACACACACCACACCACCACACAAACACAAACACAAACCACAACCTAGCCTAAGCACTGACCAAAACAACACCAAAACAAAAACCCACCAGACCCCGTTCTCTCTTCTGTTCTCTCTCTCTCTCACCTGTAGGCAGCCAGCACGCTGAGGAAGGAGATGAGATCCATGGCGTGCCCGGAGAACCACACGTAATGCACCACACGGGGCACGGCCAGCCCGTCATAACAGTGCCCCTCCACGAACCGCTTCAGGCACTCCTGCCCAAAGGGCACCGCAGGCACCGGGGAGGCAGCCGGCACAAGGACATGCCCCTGACACGAATTAAACACCCGTCCAATATCCGCCCCTACCCCTGAAACCCCGCTGAAGTGGACAGGCTTATCGCTCTGTCCTTTCAAGGTGACAGTCTCCCTCCCAGAAGGTCTGTCTGAGGTCAAGGGGGTCTTAGCCGTGTGCAGACAGCGGGTCAGACTGGTAGGGAGGCCCAGGTGGTAGTGGAGGGGGGTGGTGGTGGTGGTGGTGGGGGGGTGGGGTTGGAGGTTCAGATCCAGGCGGCGGCATGTTTTGAAGAAGAGGTGTGACCCGTTAGCGGGGAAAGCGTCCACACAGGCCTGCTCTCGGAGGTGAAGATCTTGAAGGTAGACTGAAAACAGACAGAGACGTGGATTTGCGTATAACAAGACTCTCTGAGAAATGTTACAAATGAATTAAAAATCAAATGTTAATGAATAAACTAATGAACCAATGGATGGATTGATGTAAATAAGTGCAACACCATTTGTGTTGGCAGAAATAGAAGTTTATTTAGTTCAAACCACACAATGTGAAATAAAGTCAATAGCGATGACAGGAATGACTGATGGGGTTACATCGAGATGACAATGATGGGGTGATACTGAAACAAAAGAAAGAGAAGCAGATGTGAATTAATAAAGCAGAAAGTAAAAAAGATGGACAAACAGCACTAATACTAAGTGAAAATAAAAGATATTCCTCTAGGATGGATGGATGGACGGATGGATGGATGGATAGACAGACCAATAGATGTATCTAGGAAGAGGTTGATGACTGAATGATTCAACCAATCAATGGCATTATTAGTTCAAAGATACTGTTGCTAGTTTTCGTTAACTTTTGCTAAACCGTGTGAATTAATAACAGTTTATCTATCATTCTTATCTGCCCTGTGATCATCATTATCTGTACGGTTATTCTTGCAGACAACAAGGCCATAGCAAAATAATCCCAAGGCTATTCTTCAAGTCATCGTTAAATACCTTCATTCCCCAAAACGGAATGTGGCTCCCTTAATGGGGAGCAAAACGGTTGCATAGCAAAAATCTCACCATTGATGTGAACCTCGGAGCTCTGGCTGAGGAACGGGAAAAAACTCTTAAAATAAAAAAATCTAAATACTCAGTTTTAAGTATCAGTGTCCATTAATTCACACACAGACACACACAGACACACACAGACACACAGACACACAGACACAGACACAGACACACACACACACACACACACACACACACACACACACACACACACACACACACACACACACACTGGATGTAACAAAAAGAAAAAGAAAGCAAACGAGTGCTTTTACCATTATCCTAGAAATAAAAAGAATAAATAAATAAAATAAAACAAGCATACTCAGTGACAGACAGAAGCAGAAGCAGAGACAAGCAATGTCAGAGGCAGAGACAGAAGCACAGACAAGTTTTCTACACACGAAAATAACCAACAACAAAAACCAACAACAAAATGATGACCCCTCCCATCACTGGAGAAAAAAAAAAAAAACCTTTCCACCTTTATGTACCATCGCTCTTTCAAAATCCCCACCCCACCCCCCCCCCATACCATCCCTTTCAACATCCCACCGGTCCCCTCCCACTCTCCTCCCCCCTCCCCTTTCCTCATCTCTCCCACCCACTTTTCTGCTGAATGAAAAGATGATGAGTCACACATGTCAATGGCCGACTCCAGAAAAAAGGAAGAAAGGGGGCGGAGGGTGATGATAGGTGGGGGAGGGAGAGAAGGGAGGGATAATTATTGTGATAATAATAATAGGCTACAGGTTGAGGGATCACCGACATGCTACTTGTGACCTGCTGCTGTTAGGCTAGTAATCATTTTCCCATTATCCCAGTATGCCCTGATCCTCCGTATTAGTGTGGAGAGAGAAGACAGACAGACACACAGACACACAGACAGAGGAACAGACACAGACACAGAGAGAGACAGAGACACAGAGACAAAGACAGAGAGAGAGAGAGAGAATGAATGAATGAATGAATGAATGAATGAATGAATGAATGAATGAATGAATGATCTTTATTTTTTCAAGGGTAACAGACTTTTTTTCACATGGCCATTGCCCTGTTTAGGGAACAGCAAAACAAACAAAAACAGAGACAGACAGACAGACAGACAGACAGACAGAGAGTTAGAGACAGACAGACAGACAGACAGACAGACAGACAGAGAATGAATGAATGAATGAATGAATGAATGAATGAATGATCTTTATATTTCAAGGGTAACAGAGTGAGTATTTACATACTTTTTTTTTACATCTGGTCCTTGCCCTGATTAGGGAACAGCAAAACAACAAAAAAACACCCCCAAAAAAATCCACACACAGAGACAGACAGACAGAGACAGAGAGACAGACACACAGAGAGAGATTCTTTACAAATGCTTCTTCGTCCTCACTCACCCAGACATCAACCCCAGAGGCCTTGAGGAAGAGAATGCTACAGTCTGTAGGAGATAGACAGATAATAATTATGGCAGGTGGCTGACAGTCATTTCAGACATGGTTGCGTGGACTGTTATTAGTTGGGGGTTCTTTTTGTGTGTGTCTCGGCTAGAGCTCCAAGTTTCACCAATTGTGAGATTTTGCATATGCGACAATTTTTGCCTACCATGAAGTGAAGGTAGCCCCATTCCCCACCTTGGGGATATATGTAGGGTAGGTTCGTGTTTCTGTAACCCATGGCCCACCAAAGGCTGGTAGGAATTTTGGAGACTTTCACGTGCATAATTGATCTTCTGCATGTGTACATACACGAATAAATGAAGCTACTGTCAGGTCTGCACTTGAAGTTGACCAAGGAGATCGCAAAAATCCCCACCCCTAATTCACCAGATGCTGCCAAGATTTGAACCCACGACTTTATGGACCCACGGGATTGAAGTTGACCGGTCTGAACCACTCAGCTACAGCGTCCATCATCAGTTGGTGTCTTTTGTTCTCAAGACATCATTGTATTTTTTTGTTGTTGGCTGTTCCTCAGCTTGACACCACGGAGGCCATGCAGAAAATGCACTCTTGTCTCTGCCTGGGAAACACCGTGAAACCGAAAGGGCACTTTGGATATATTTGTTTGTATGGCATATAAGCTTTAGGCGATGATTATTTGAATAAGTTTGTTTATAATTATGGCATGTAAGCAATCGTACTCAGGCTTAGACGACAACTGTTTGGATACATTTTTATATGACATAAACAGTCATACTAAGGCTTTAGGCGATAATTATTTGGATGGGTTTGTTTATATTGCATATAAACAGTCATATTCAGTCTTAGATGATAAATATTTAGATAAGTTTGTTTATAATATGGCATATAAACAGTCACACTAAGGCTTTACATGCTAACTATTTAGATAAGATTGTTTATATGGCATATTAACAGTCATACTCAGGTTTTATAGATAAATATTTAGATAAGATTGTTTATATGCCATATAAATAATCATACTTAGGCTTTAGAAGATAATTTGTCTTTTACTTCCATGTTTAAAAAACTAAATTTCAGGATAGTTCAGTGGTCAGAGCACTTGCTTTACCCAAGTTAAGGTAAATCAGCAATGAACGTAGTTTACCAAGTGGATGAGATGACTGTTTGTGCGCCTTGGCTTCAGTACAGTCCCGCAGTTCACCCAGCTGTAAATAGGTACCTGCCCTCTTTAGGGTTAGGGAAGGTAAAGCAGAGGGAGAGGAGATGGCGCCGCCCTTAATAATGCTGGCCCCTAGAGAAGCTGAGGTCTCTGACACCTCGCTCCCCACAACCACATAGGTTATGGGACACCTTTAATTTACTCTTCAAAAGGCTTCTCCATATGTCCTGGCAAGATCACAGAGCCAACGAATCAGTGTGTAGGAGGAGATCACGAAAGCTGGGCCACAAAAGCCCTTTCTGGCTGTTGTCAAGTGAAGGAAGTTCCGTGGTTTGGTCACGTCACGCGACGCCGCTCTCTTGCCAAGACTGCCTATCTATCTATCCTGCAGGGGACACTTGAGGGAGGAAGACACAGGGGCAGACAGATAGAGAACTGGATGCAGAACATCAAAGACTGGATTCACCGGCTTTTGACATAGCTGATGCTGTAAAAGGTTGAAGATCAGATCAGCCTGGATAAATTGTCCACCAACACGTTCTTCGTGTCTCCCCTACCAACAACCATCTTGGCCAAGAAACTGATGATGATGATGATGATGATCATGATGATGATGATGATGATGATGATGATGATGATGATGATGATGACGACGATGATTAGACGACGACGACGACGACGGAGGGGGAAAGGTGGAGGGGGGGGGGTGAAGCAACTAAGGTGGTACAGCTTTCTGTCAGACCAACAAACAAAACTCACCGATACACAAACACAAAAAGTCACGGATACACAAACACAAAACCTCACAGACACACACCAAAATCACAGAAGCAAAATACAAAACCAATCTTCTGTCCCCCCCACAATAAATCTCCCAAACCAAAGACATGGGAAAGGAACATAGTTACCCACAGACGCAGCAGTAGCCTAGTACAGCACAGTAGCCTAACTCCCCAACCAATCCCACCAATACAGCCCTTTATCCCCCTCCAGGACAACCCTCACTCAGCTTAGGCAAGCCACTTCAGCCGTCTTATGACCAACGCAATCGCCTTTCCTTACTCCCCTCTGTATACCAGCCATATGTCCCTCAAAATGGCATTGCAGACACAACAAGCCACCCTCAGCAGCTAATGACACATCATAATTACGTGCTGACAGCACCCAAGTCTCCCTGAAGAGCCCTGAAGTGTTTGATCAAGTGCTTTCTGCTCTTTTTGGGTCCCTGCTATGTGGATTCCTTTATTAAAAACAAGCTTGTACTGGTCGCCAAGTTTCACGTGCAGCGACATGTGACAATCTTTTTTATTTACAGATCGATTGAAATATATTATACATATATGTACAGGCCTGGAACTGGATAAAACCCTGAGAGTGGCACAACAGAGAGAGGAATGGTGGGAACTGGTTGCCAAGTCTTCGGGGGTGCCCCCAAGGTCGCCAGACTACGGGATAGATAGATAGATAGATAGATAGATAGATAGATAGATAGATAGATAGATAGATAGATAGATAGATAGATAGATGATAGATAGATAGACAGACAGACAGACAGACAGACAGACAGACAGACAGACAGACATACAGACAGACAGACAGACAGACAGACAGATAGATAGATAGATAGATAGATAGATAGATAGATAGATAGATAGATAGATAGATAGATAGATAGATAGATAGATAGTTAGACAGACAGACAGACAGACAGACAGACAGACAGACAGACAGACAGACAGACAGACAGTCAGACAGACAGACAGACAGACAGATAGATAGATAGATAGATAGATAGATAGATAGATAGATAGATAGATAGATAGATAGATAGATAGATAGATAGATAGATAGATAGATAGATAGATAGATAGATGTTTTCGTTTCTCGGCTGGCGATGCAAGGTTTACCAATGGTGAGATTTTGAGTTTCCGACCGTTGTACCCATAATGAGGGCAGCTGCATTCCCACTTCGGGAATGTTTGCTGGATGTTATGTTCGTGTCTCCGAAACCTACCGAACGCTGATATAAATTGCGGGATCTTTAAACGTGCATACTTCATCTTCTGCATGTGTTTATACACGAAGGGAATGAAGGCACTTGCAGGTATACACTTGAAGTTGACCTGGGAGATCGTAAAAATTCCCACCAGACGCCACCGAGACTTGGACAAGGGACTTGATGAACCCATAGGATTGACAATGAACGGTCTTAACCACTGGGCTATAGCGTCCATCAAGTGAAATGAATAAGATGGTGGGCTTTAAAACGGTTTTCTGATATTTTTTTTCCTTTTAGAGTTAACGCCAGTACTGATTCTGCTTCCCCGAAAATCCTTCGGATGAGACTAGAAACCCAAGGTTCTGTGTACGAGTGCACGCAGAACATCTGCACACGTTAAGACTCGATCCACCTTTAGAAAGAGTAGGTCATTTCGTGCCGGTTGGAACAGAGAAAAACAACAACAAAACCCACATGCACAGGGGTCTGACATGTCCATGTCATCCCTGAATTCTGACTTTGGCTACCATCGTGGTGGGCAGTGAGTTGCACACTCAACATCTCTGCTAAACCTCGAAGCTCTTGCCGAAGAATGGAAAAAAAAGTCACACTCTCTAAATGCAACAGCCACACTGAGCCTTTGATACGACTAAATAATCAAAACAAACGCTGTTTTCTTGTCATTGTAACTGCTGTTTCGTTGTGTGTTTTCCTAACCATTCATTGTCAAATGTTTTGTCCTGTCTGTGGTACTGTATTTGGTTGTATGTTATCTCTTCGGGGCTATTTCACAATCATGTAAAGAAAGAAGAAGAAAGAAAGAAAGAAAGGAAGAAAGAAAGAAAGAAAGAAAGAAAGAAAGAAAGAAAGAAAAGAAGAAAGAAAGAAAGAAAGAAAAAAGAAAGAAAGAAAGAAAGAAAGAAAGAAGAAAAAAAGAAAGACAAAGAAGAGGACAGAAAGAAAGAAAGAAAGAAAAAGAAAGAAAGAAAGAAAGAAGAAAGAAAGAAAGAAAGAAAGAAAGAAAAAGAAAGAAAAGAAGAAATACACTGATTACAAAATAGAGAAGAATGGCTAGGATAAGGAGAATTCACATGTGAAAATCACGATCCATACCACAATCCAGTATTTATGAGAAAAATGATACACAATATTTAAGAGTTTTACTGAGAACATGAGTGAAGATTAGTAAAACGATTCGACTTCATCGAGGGGTGGGGAGAGGGATTGAGCCCGCCTTCCTGCTCTCTAGAAGGTCGTTGCCTTCAGAACACCCGCACTTGTGGACAGAACACTGACTAGGTATGATAGCTTTGAAGGAGGTAACATGTATACATGTGTGGACGGGGGGGGGGTGTATTGTATGCTTGTCGATATGTTTGAGGGGTGGATGTGATGTGGGTGTGGGTGGGTGTATGTGTCTGGTGTTTGTATGTGTGTGTGTGTTGCCTCTGTGTGATCTCTATGAGCCTCTGTACATCTGTATATAATAATATCTTAATGTGGCTAGCTGTATGAGACTGAACTCCCTGTCGTTGAGGAGTGTGTATACCTCTACACGTTGGCCGCTATGTCAGAGAAGAAAGCATAGGGACATGACCAGGTTAGCCAAACTTCACTCCACAATGCATGACAGAGGGAGACGCGGAAGGCTTTTAACAGAGCGGTTTCCATCTGATACTTCCTGCCCCCACTATCATAATACATGCTTCACTGCCGCTTTCTTCTCTCACTCTTCATTGTCATCGCCTGTCCCCTCCGGCTCAGAGAGAGAGAGAGAGGGAGGAGAGAGAGAGAGAGAGGGGGGGGGAGAAAACAAAAAACAAAAACAAACTGCTGCACAGAACAAGGTGTTGCTGTATCTTAATTCAGAGCAAAAAAAAGCCTACAATAATTTGATAACATTGTCTGTTGCCCTTATTTATTCATATGAACGTAGTTTTGAGCTCAGATAACCCTTACACTAGTTTTTCAATATGGACAGTTTTAAGCAAAAAGCTTAAGAATCACTCAAGCCCAGGTCAAAACCTTCGTGGGCTACTGATATCAGCAAAGGGCCCAGGCTCATATTGAACTGTTGTTATGCTTTGGAATATGCGTGTAGACTGTCTTCAGACATGAAAAGTCAGCAAAGGGCCAAGGCTTATATTGAACTCTTGATATGTTTTGGAACATTAAGTTGAGATTATCCTCAGCCACGACAAACTCTTAGCATAACAACCAGTGCCATTGATAAAATGTCATCATTACGCTGCTATTGAGGGTGTATGCACACCTCATTTATTTTGAACAAGTCCAGGAGTTGTCTTCCTGGGCCAAAGGAACTATGTGGACTTGAATGCCAAACAGACTAAAGAAATTCTAATTGATTGTTCTTTTTTATTTTTAAAACAAGCACTAAGCCTGTGCTAAATCTTTATATTGATGGAATAAGGGCCAAACTGTGCATATTTTTTTAATATCATACTAGATAAAGTTATGAAAATAACAAATTTTAAAAAATACATCTGTTTATTGGTTACATAGTGCACTTTGCTTTAAAGCAGGTCTCATCAACAGAAAATGCAATTTTCATAATTTACTTTTTTCTTCAAAAACTCCGAAGTCTTCATATAATTGTTAAAATCTTACCAAATTTCTATCAATACTTTAGTGAGGCTGTTGTTTATTTTTTCTTTGATAAGCTAGTACAGACACCTCGGTGTAAAAAAACAAACAAACCAAGAATGTACTGACCAACAACATTTTAACATGATGTAAATTTGTGGGTTGCGTGTAAAGGAAACTGATTTGTATGAATGTCGTGTGGGAGACAGATCGAAAGAAATTGTAAGTGATGAGGCATATGTGCTGGCTAAACATTTTTAACTTCTCAAAAGCGCTACAGAGTTAAAAGGTAAAGGTGTTCCCATAGCCTTTGTGGTCGTTGAGGAGCGAGGTGTCAGAGACCTCAGCTTCTTTAGCGGCCAGCATATTGAGGGCGGCGCCCATCTCTCCTTTCTCTCTCTCGCTGCTTTACCTTCCCTGACCCTAAAGAGGGTAGGTAACCATTTATATTCGGGTAATAATTATAAACTGGGAGTCTGTACTGAAGCCAAGGCGCATAAACGATCACCCATCCACTTGGTAACCACGCTCAATGGTGCTTAACCTAAGCTTGAGGAAAGCGAGTGCTCTGACCACTGAGCTGTCCCGTACTGAAGTTCAAAACCAGACGAAGCAAAACAAGTTGTATTCCGACACTTTATTTCTGCTACTTAAAATATTGCTTTCACTCTGAAACGTCATTCGTGTAGAGTTTGTCTTCTGCCCATCATGGCAACTTTTATTCTCCATCAGAGAAGGAAAAGAATTCTCTGAAGTTGCTGTTGCTATTGTGCAATCTAGGGGTCACCCAGAGTGTGCACTCTGACTCACTCATCCCACCTGGGAATCACTGTGAGATTGAAATTGCACAATGAATGGGAAGATTGCGCGTATGATTGTTTTCAGGTACCTCACCTAGTACGCAGCTATAACTCCGACTTCAGAGGATCTCTGAAATTGGAATATGGCTGCTTATGTGGCGAGGTACTTGAAAACAGCCATATGCACAAACACCTCATCTATTGATTACTCACAACTTCACGGTGATTGGTGTGAGGAGTGAGACAGAATGCATGTATGCTACATAATGCATAGAAATTGAACACTTGAAATAATGGTATGCAAATGTTTTATGAAAAATATGGCCTGCAATGCACGGGGGGGGGGGGGGTATGTTGTGTATGACCCCCAGAATGATAGATCCGGCAACACCCAACAACAGCAACATAAAAACAATAACAGCAACAACAATTAATACAAACAACATCCTCACGAAGCCTATTGTCTTTAGAAGAAGAAAAAAAAACAGTAACCACACGATCTCCAACCAAAACAAAGCAAACGGAAACAAAACAAAACACAACAACCACTACAACAACAACATACACAACAACAACAACAACAAACCTTCAATCTTAATCCTCTACGTCACTCGCTTTGGTCACGTTCTTTTGTCAGATTTCGTTCTCATGATGTTATGGCACACGTCTCTGCTGTTTTCTTTGCTGTTTAATCTGACAGAATGAGAGAATGAAGCAGGGACAGGAGGTAGGAGGTGGGAATATGGGGAGGGGGGGGAGTAGTGGACAAAAGTAGAAAACTGGGTCATAGCAACAAGGAACGAAGGTGAGGAAGGGGTTGGCGGGGCGGGGTGGGGGGGGGGGTAAGCAGCCCTTTACCATGCACATACTTACAGACATAGAAGTATGTAGGTACACAGCACATGCGCGCCACACCACAGTGCGCGCGCGCGCACACACACACACTACACACACACGCACGCACACACACACACGTACACACACACACACGCACACACACACACGCACGCACGCACACACACACACACAGAAGCAGGCTTATTGTGTGCAGATGGGACGGATACAAATTTACAAAGCGCATACACGGGGACTGGATGTAAAACACATGAGTGGTATTGCATTATTTGAAAAATGAAAAAATAAATAAGTAGGTAATAGTTACACACGCGCGGCACGCGCGCACAACAATACAACAACACAACACACAGACTTACACACACACACACACAACACTAACACAACACAACTGCACACAACACCAACACAGCACAACGAAACACACACACAACACACACAACACACACACACACACACACCACCACCACAACACACACACACACACACACACACACACACACACACACACACACACACACACACACACACACAGCACGATACTCGCACACTAGTACACATCCCCAATCTGTGGGACAACAATGGTCAGTCAGCTTAAGGTCATCAGATCTTTGTCACCGCTACCTTGACCAGCCTGCCACGGCCTGAGTGGGTAAACTAATGGGGAGGAGGGAGGAGAAGGGGGAGAGGGATTAGGCCCCTTGACATCCAAACAGCTGAAAAGGAGAGAGAAAAAAAGTCCAGAAAAGATAAGAGAAAAAAAACACGAAACTAAGCCAGGAAAAGATCAGGGTGGAAAAAAAGACCTAAGTTCTTCTGACCGTGTATGTGTTCGTTCTCTTTCTTTGTGTGCTTCATATTGATAGAAAGCTGGCCTTACTTAAGGAAGATATGTCGATCTAAATCAATGCAAACACTTCAAACTATTAACAGAGAAGGGGACACGAAGGCTACGACATTCGCCTACACGATAAGTGAATTGGGAAATTCTGCATTCCGTTCCCAGCTGGCCCTTTTATTGCGTTTTATCATGTTTTGATTTTTTGTTTTGTTTTGGCGGATTTGTAGATCAGAACCGGAAGTTGCAGTGTTTTTCGCAACCAAGTAAATAAATCTCTGGTGAAAGTGAGACAGTACGGTATCCACAATTTTAAACGAGTGTTGTTCCTCGAAGTGGAATGTGGCTACCTTCATGGTGGGCAAAAAAATCGCAATGTCTTATCATTTGTGTGCTTCGGATCTGTAGTTCGGGAGCGAAAAAACTGGAAAATATGATATCCACAAAAATAAAGCTCTTTCCTCATAAAGGTAAAGGTGTCACATGATCCATGTGGTCGTAGGGGAGCGAGGCATCAGAGACCTCAGCTTCTCCAGGGGCCAGCATATTGAGGGCGGCGCCCATCTCCTCTCCCTTGCTGCTTTACCTTCCCTGACCCTAAAGAGGGCAGGGACCCTTTACAGCTGGGTGAACTGGGGGACTGTATTGAAGCCAAAGCGTGCAAATGGTCACCCATCCAACTGGTAACTACGCTCGATGCTGCTTAACTTTGACTAAGGGGAAAGCCAGCGCTCTACCACTGAGCTATCCCGCCCCTTTCCTTGAGGGATAGTAAAATCATTCCACGCCACCTGTCTGTTACAAAAGATGAACAACTATGGAAACTAAATGCACAATCCACAGGGAAACTCTTCTTCTTTTTTTTACAGAGAAACTCATTTGATAAAGCTGTATGTGTATAAAATATCACCGCATGAAGCACAAAACTACAGTTTCTTGTTTACTGAAGTCAAAAACAAATTTACATATCATAAATATGTGCCCTGTCCACGAAATGATCTGCATAAACCCAGCCTGGCTTTTCAGGCCCACATTGGAAGGAATGCTCTTCCAACAACAGCTCTGCAACATATGAATTCCGCACAGAACTTGAGAAAACAAATACTCAACACTCAAGTTTTATTTCGTCTTAGTTTTTGTTTTGTTTTGTGGGTGGGTTGTTTGTTGTTGTTGGTTTTTTTCTTGGGGGTTCATATTGCTTTTAACTAGAAAAATATTAAAGATATATCTAGATCTATTTTTTGTTTTGTTTCCTATATGCATGTAAGTTATAGTCTCTGTGTGTGTGTGTGTGTGTGTGTGTGTGTGTGTGTGTGTGTGTGTGTGTGTGTTGTGTGTGTGTCTGTCTGTCTGTCTGTCTGTCTGTCTGTCTGTGCTTGTGTATCTGCATGTAATGTATCGCCTGGTATCGTATGGTAGGTCCTATCACATGCCTTTGTATTGCATTGTATTGCGCAGTAGCGTGCGGTTTAATATTACATTTTCTCATATGACAATGCCACAACAGATTGTCTGACCATTGTTGAGTCTGCTGACATGGCAATAAGCTCGTAGCCGCAATGCAACGCCACTCATTTTTATTTTTTTTTTTTTTTGGGGGGGGTGTTGAATATAAGTCTATTTCCTCCAGGGTGGTACATGTTTATTCTTTATAGCTTTATTTATCTCTGTATTCCTTCATAAAGGTAAAGGGGGGCGGGATAGCTCAGTGGTCAGGGCGCTCGCTTTCCCCCAGTCAAGTTAAGCAGCGTCGAGCGTGGTTACCAGTTGGATGGGTGACCGTTTGCGCGCCTTGGCTTTAGTACACTCCCCCCAGTTCACCTAGCTGTAAATGGGTACCTGCCCTCTTTAGGGTCAGGGAAGGTAAAGCAGCGAGGGAGAGGAGATGGCGCCGTCCTCAATATGCTGGCCCCTAGAGAAGCTGAGGTCTCTGACACCTCGCTCTCATACAACTGCCTAGGTTATGGACACCTTTACCTTTACCTTTTAGCTATTCGTTCATTTGTCTCTATGTATTTTGGCTGTTTTGGTTTCTGTAGCACTCCTGTTCTGCTGTTCCCACTCTGCTCATCTGATCTCATCATTCAGCCGTACTTCGGATTGATAATTATGGTGTATCCTCCGGGTCAATAGTCGACAGGGAACCAATCAATGTTAGGATGCCGCCGATGGGCCACCAACAAGAAGGGCCCTGCGCCGCCATTGGTTCACTTTAGTGGTTTACTGTGTGGTGCCTGTTTTGAGTCAATAGATACACGCAAAATACCCCTACCTACATAGCCCCTACCGATGATGATATTACTTAGTCGCACAGATACCATGAGTAAGACACTCGCCTGGGTTGACAACCATCACAACGCCCTTCCAACGACTTTCTCCCTTAAACTTCTGACCCCGAAGACTTTGATACCAACTGACCACCGGCACAGAAGTGTATAGGAAACTGACACCGAGGTCACCATGAGACCAGAGCAACAGGGAACCAAATCACAGTTGTTTTTATTTCATGAAGGTCAATGCTGGTGATTTA
>CM060321.1:64408037-64435537 GCA_030674155.1 Stramonita haemastoma
ACAGCTGAACTTGTTTGCAATTTTTATGGCTCTTAACAACATTTTTACTTTTTACAAGAGGACATATAAAGTAAAAGTAAAGTAAGTAAGTAAGTAATAACGACATTTTTTTTAATTTTAAACAGTAAGACAAGAAAGAAGGTGGCAGGACGGTTTAGACGTTTACTTACCTAACAAGTTAAACATGAGGTCCTGGGTTCCATTCCCAGCCTTGTGTTTCTTCCCAGTTTAATAAGGAGAAGATCTGAATGTAAGTCTTTCGAAGAGACTCTAAACCAGTCGGACCTACTTGTGCATGTGAAAAGAACCCACGACAGTTGAAACATGGAGAGAGCAGGGAGGCACCTCCCAGCCGTCCTGCTAACATTGGTATGTCCATTTTTAACTGTATCCCCGAAGTCGGAATACAGCTACCTTAGTGGGGGGGGGGGGTCAATTGCAAACACAAAAATGTAACCATTGTGAACATCAAAGTCTAGCCGAGGAATGAAAGTTTTTGATAATATTTAGTTCCGAACTCTAGATCTTTCAGCAGCAATCCTACCATGGTTCTATTCAGGATTACCTGTGAACCGATATTAGTCCTTTCTTTGCTCTAAATGAGCTAGTTCGGCTATCTATAGTTGTGAAACGACTTTCTTTTTTCTATTTTTAAGTTGCGAAACGTACTGTCACCACTATAAACATGAACAGATTGTTGGGGTACATGGTTTGTTCATATGTCGGTGTCATTACCAGGAATATCATTGATACGGATTTTTCTTATTGGACTTTTACCCCCCCCCCCCCCCCCCCCCCCCCACTTTCGGCATTTGATATCAAATTCGATCTGTATTCATAGTCCCAGTTCTAGCCAATTTTACGGAAAATTCAATGAATGTTTTTAAATGTACTATCAACGTTCACAGAATGTCTCGCATTACATTCATTTTGTCATATTATTATTATTATTATTATTATTATTATTATTATTATTATTATTATTATTTTGTTGTTGTTGTTGTTGTTGTTGTATCATCATTATTGTTGCTGTTGTTGTTGTTGTTATTATTGTTGTTGTTGTTGTTTTGTTATCATACTTATAATTTTCATATTTATTATTATATATTATTATTATTATTATTATTATTATTATTATTATTATTATTATTATTATTATCATTACCATCATTATCACTATCATTATTAATGTTATTTTCTTATAAGAGTATAAGACTCTTACACTAATGTGCCGGCTACCTTCCTTCACAGGCTAAACAAGTATCCTGCACATTTCCTGAAAGGAATAAACTGTGGTGGAAAAATAATCAAATAGACTGTTGAATATATAAAGATATAAACTAAAACACACAAACAAAAAATAAAACAAAACATAAACCAAAGATAAAACGCCAGCTTAAGAAGAGAAAGAGGATGAAGAAGATGAGAAGAAGAAGAAGAAGAAGAAGAAGAAGAAGAAGAAGAAGAAGAAGAAGAAGAAAAGAAGAAGAAGAAGAAGAAGAAGAAGAAGAAGAAGAAGAAGAAGAAGAAGAAAAAAAGAAGAGAAGAAGAGGAGGAGGAGGAGGAGGAAGAAGAAGAAGAAGAAGAAGAAGAAGAAGAAGAAGAAGAAGAAGAAGAAGAAGAAGAAGAAAAGAAGAAGAAGAAGAGGAGGAGGAGGAGGAGGAAGAAGAAGAAGAAGAAGAAGAAGAAGAAGAAGAAGAAGAAGAAGAAGAAGAAGAAGAAGAAGAAGAAGAAAGAGAGAGAGGAGGAGAAGAAAGAAGAAGAAGGAGGAAGGAGAGAGAAGGAGAAGAAGAGGAGGAGGAGGAGAGGAGGGAGGAGGAGGAGGAGGAGAGGAAGGAGGAGGAGGAGAGAGAGAGAGGAGGAGAGGAGAACAAAAGAACAAAACAAGAAACACAAAAAACACACACCAAACACACACACACACACACACACACACACACACACACACACACACACACACACACACACACACACACCACACACACACACACACACACCACACACACACACACACCAACATTTAGAACATTCTATCCGACCACCAAAAACAAAACAAAATGAAAACGATGTCTATAAAAAGAAAGAAAGAAAGAAAGAAAGAAGGAAAGAAAGAAGAAAGAAAGAAAGAAAAACAAACAAACAAACAAACAAACAAAGAAAAAAAAAAAAAAGGAGAAAAAAAATCTTACTTCGCTCAGTCTCTGTCTGCACCACCAAGACTTGAACCCAGGAGCCGCACTGCCAGAGGAGAAAACACAACACACACAGACTGCTAACCACCCGAATGACGGCCCACCTGGCCCTCATACGACGATGGAGCATCCTGTGCACATCCACCCGGGGTAGACTAGCGGGGTGGCGGCTTCCAACATCTACCCAGGACGTGTTGATAATCAGCACCATTTAAACATCTCCCCTGGCTGGGAACAGATGGCTCCGCTGTGCTCCTGTAGTCTGAAAGCCTTGGGGAGTTGAGTGGGAAAACTGACTTGGGTGGTCTTTGGGTTTGACACGTCGAGGTGTTAGGGGGGTGAGGGGTGTGAGTATCCGGATGAATCTGGGTTAATGGGCAGATTAGTGGCCGTACCATAAAGAGAGGAGATGATGAGAACGTGGGCAGGGTTTTTTTCCTTTCCACTTTCACTCCGGAAATGTTTAAAATCTAAATCCAAAAAAAGGGTGAAGAGGTTGGGGCCTTGTGAGGGGGAAAGAGAGAGATGGGTGCTTAATTATGTAACTAGGAAAACCTGTACTTGGCTGGGTTTTTTGGGTTTTTTTTGTTTTTTATTATTTTTCAGGAACAATACTAGGGGAATTTTTCTGGTTAAAAATTGACACGTTTTGGCACGTCTTGCAAGTTAGACCTAGTTGTCTTTTTTAAAAAGTGTACTGTCTTTTTTTAAAAAAAAAAAGAAAGGGTAGTTGCACTTTGGTCTTTGGAGCCATGTAGCACTTTGGTCTTTGGTGCTAGAGGATAGAGCACTTTGGTCTCTGGTGCCATAGGGGACTTTGGTCTCTGGTGCCATAGGGGACTTTGGTCTTTGGTACTAGAGGATAAAGCACTATGGTCTTCGCACTAGATGATAGAGCACTTTGGTCTTGGCACTAGATGATAGAGCACTTTGGTCTTTGGTGCTATAGGATAGAGCACTTTGGTCTTTGGTGCTTTAGGATAGAGCGCTTTGGTCTTTGGTGCTAGACGATAGAGCACTATGGTCTTGGCACTAGATGATAGAGCACTTTGGTCTTTGGTGCTATAGGATAGAGCACTTTGGTCTTTGGTGCTAGAGGATAGAGCACTATGGTCTTTGGTGCTAGAGGATAGAGCACTTTGGTCTTTGGTGCTAGAGGATAGAGCACCATGGTCTTTGGTGCTAGAGGATAGAGCACTATGGTCTTTGGTGCTAGAGGATAGAGCACTTTGGTCTTTGGTGCTAGAGGATAGAGCGCTTTGGTCTTTGGTGCTAGAGGATAGAGCGCTTTGGTCTTTGGTGCCATAGAGGATAGAGCACTATGGTCTTTGGTGCTAGAGGATAGAGCACTATGGTCTTTGGTGCTAGAGGATAGAGCACTATGGTCTTTGGTGCTAGATGATAGAGCACTATGGTCTTTGGTGCCATAGAGGATAGAGCACTATGGTCTTTGGTGCTAGATGATATAGCACTTTGGTCTTTGGTGCCATAGAGGATAGAGCACTATGGTCTTTGGTGCTAGATGATAGAGCACTTTGGTCTTTGGTACCATAGAGGATAGAGCACTATGGTCTTTGGTGCTAGAGGATAGAGCACTTTGGTCTTTGGTGCTAGAGGATAGAGCACTTTGGTCTTACCTGGACTAGTTGCAAGGCCAAGCATCTTGGGTTGAAGTTTCTAAAAAAAAAAAACCTGTCAAACATCAGTTTTATTTGTAAAAATATATTGTTGTTTTATGTACAGTTATAGGAAACAACTACCACCAGCATACCATTTCCAAATCTCATGTCAGATGACGTTTTCTTTTTAAGTATAGCAAAAACAGTAAAAGCAATAAATGAGAGAAAAAATGTTTACAGACAAAAGTTGAGTAGAAAAGCACAAAAAGGGAATCAAGGAACAAACGAAATGGGGAGAAATAAAAAAGAAAGAAAAAGGAAATTCTTGAATGAAAATATATTAATATATTGTACAAATTAATGAGAAAAAAAGGACTTTGATGATGTTACCAATAAAGAATCTAGCTAACTAGAACAGAAAATGAAAAAACAAAGAAGAACGAAGGCAGCGTACGAAACAACAACAACAACAAATTCTACTAGAGAAACAAAACTCTGCAAATAAATCCTGTTTGATCAGACAATTTTGCGAAACTTGCTTTATTCATTGACTTATAAGCTAGCAAAACGTGGAGTCATGGTGCATTTAGAAAAAAAAAAAAGCTCCCAACAAGTGTAAATCACAGTTCCTCATACACATCCCGTCACGCATCATACCCCTCCTCTAACGGCGGAGGACAGCAAAACCAAATCACCCAACTCTGCATGAAAGCGCCACCCTGAAGGGATCTACCCAATAGAAAGCGGGGTGTCAAACCACCCCACGTCCTCACGGCAGGAGGGCCAGATTCCAGGCTCCTCCTATTAGCACCCACAGAAAAGCAGAGGGAACAGAGTGTAGTTTATAAGGGGTGGAGGCCAGGAGAGGAGGGGGAGGGAGGGGAGCAGGGAGGATAACGGGTAGGGGTAGGGGGGGGTATCCCCCCTGACAGGGATTGAGGACTGACAAAAGGGGGGATGTGACAGAACAGGGGCAGAGAGGTGAGGGGGTGAAGTACCCGATTAGTGGCCACTCCAGTCCCTGAACTAATCGCTACTTCTCACGTCCCCTTTCAGTAGCCTGCAGACATATAGTAGAGTAAGTACTGAAGGAGTGAGGAGGGAGTAAGAGTATAGGTAGTTTCCCCCTGTTCTCGAATTTGGACACAGCAAAAAAAGTTTTAGTCTCTTTCACAGCAGTCTCAGGGTTTTAAACGAGCGCAGTACTGTATTGGCCAAACATCTTGCGCACACGTTAAATCCTGTTCCGCTTTTCGTAAGAGTTGGCCATTGTGTGCCGGTGGGAACAGATGACAAGATTTACAAAACTGTATACACGCGGGGACTACATGTAAAAAAGCACATGCATGCTGATTTCATTGTCCTTAATATAAAAGAATAAATAATAAATAAATAACTGTGTCCCCAAAGACTTGTAACACGAATGTACTAAGATTAAGCAAATTCTGAACATTCCAAGCTCCAGTTGGTTGGGTACTTAGAAATAACAATGCAATAAGCTGTACTACAAAAATTCAAGAGTACAGGGTTGTGTTTTATCTAGTGTATACATGTAAGTGTGAGGGTTTTGCTCATTAATTAAGCAATATAAATCTCACAGGTGTCTGTTTTTTTTCTCGGACGTGGTTGCTTCTGAGATGTATCGATGGAAGGTTCGTAGACTTCACCTATGTTCTTTTATGTCGAACACGCAGACGGCACTTCACTCGTTTATACAGCAACGTTCTGGTGGCTCCTGCGACGGTACTGGAGCCATTCGTATCGGTCATTGCCATTCCAATGGATCATTCCAGTGGCGTGGAGAGGGGGGAGTCTGCTGCATGGGTAACAGCTTGCCCTCCATACTTACTTACCCAGGCTTTGCGCTCTAAAGACAAGAGCGCAGTTCCATAGTCCTCCGAGACTGATAGGTCCTACTCTACTACACTACTACTACTACTACTACTACTTTACTACTACTACTACTACTACTACTAATCTACTACTAGACAGCAACTATTGTTGTCTCCCATAATATTATCATGCGCGAAATGCGTTCCGCTACTGTTGATTGCCTGACATGTCAGCCCCAGCGCTTTTGATCTCGGTGTGGGAGACCTTTGTTATTTTTGATGACAGTAAGGGATCAGGGCAGGAAAGTGAACCAAGAAGGCAGACATAGACAGGAAGGAGGTGACAGGACGAAAAGGAGCAAGGAAGCAACGAAGAGAGGGATAGAAAAGAGGAAATTCCTTGGCACAGAGTTTCCAGAAGGTGGGGATGCTATTTATACTGACAGACCCCTAGCATTCCCATGGATGAGCAAGCACCTCTGTTCAATAGCCCCAAAGCTGACTAGTGCTCCACACCTTCCTTCTGAATCATTTTGCAGCAGAGAATTAGAAAGAAGTCTCTGTATCATGATTTTTTCTATCCTAGTTTCTGAGCGACTTCACTTACATTTTTCTTTGCATAGATTTCCATGCCAATCAGATGTATGTGCAGATTGTAGGGAATTATGTGACTGTCGTTTCAAGACCTGTACATAGCTATGGGGACAACATCTCCAGAAAGAATACTTTTCACTCAGTCTGGCTTTAAGACGAAACTATTTTTATCAGTAGATCTAGATGTTCCCGGTCTGGCTTTAAGACGAACTGTCATCAGTCTGGCTATAAAACGAAACTATTGTCATCAGCAGAGGTTAGCTAAGTGGTCAGAGCGCTTTCCCCAATAGTCCAGGCGAAATTGAGATAACCTTGTTCTGAGACATATATTAGGTTTTTTTGGTGATTCTAAAGGATTTTGGGGTGCTGAATCCAAATCCGTTGGAGGCCAAGTCGTAAATGTTGGGCATCTTGAGTTATTACGTAATATCCAAGATGGCCGCCACGGATTCAGAGAATTTTGAAAGTAAAGGATATTTGACTTCTAAATTCAAATTAAATGTTTCCTAAGGCATTATTTTATTAAATAACTGAAATGGGTTCATATTTCCTTAATTGTGCACTTTTATGCGTAGATTACGCATTTTTGCGTAATTTTTAACGTAATTTTCCTGTTTTCAAGGCAGACAAAAGATGCTTCCCTGGTTATAATAGGCATGCAGACTAGATAAAGCAAATAAATTAAAACAAATAGAAACAAACATACAGGCAATCAACAACAAACAAACAAACAAAACTTATTCCAGTTATGAATAATTATTGGTTGCATGTGCAGGAAAATATGATTTAAAAAATCAGGTACATACGTCCAAATCCGATCAGCTCTCAGCTCTCGCACAGATCTATTCCACTTCATCATTTTCGGGGTCTCTGATGACAATTGTCATGGGGTTTTTGCACATAAAATATCCTTTGCACTTGCAGAATTCCGTGCAGGTCAGTGCTAATTTGGTGCAGGTGCACATGGTTGTACTGCATCCAGTTTTGCAGGTGCAGCTGATGAATTCAAGACCTCGTCTGGTGCTGGTAATTGTCCCTGCAATCCATGCTGTGGAATGAGTGTGGACCCACACAGTTCCCAGCCACAGTTCAGAGGACTGATGTCTGGAGTTGTTGGATGTCCTGCTGCTTTCCACAGGGCCACCTGATAATGGGCTCGTAAACAGTGTGCTTCAAAGCTGGTCTTGGTTGGTGGCAGACTATTCAGTTTGGGAGCAATGTGTCGTTTCCCTTTTATTTTTTGCCTGAATATGTCAGCACGCATGGTTTCCAGATCTGTTCCTTGCTCATGGTTGTACAGCATGGCAACAAAATCTAGGCTTGGATATATGATGTCCCCCTTCTCTGCTGTCAGATCCCCAAGTCTCAAGAATCCATCAAATGAAGCAAGCTTCTTCAGCACAGTTAGCTAACCAACACCAGAAAAGGACACAGTGTCACAACCAGTGAGTGCATGAGCACAGAGAAGGTTTGGCATGATCTTTGCGTGTGCTCTGATGACTTCATTCACGCTAATAATGGATTTGCCTGAACTGCATGATTCCATGGTCAGAAGAAGGTCTTCAGGTAACCCATTAGTTCTGCAATACAAATGGTGGGCCAAAATCACAAGGACATCTGTGTCGTCAGAAATCACCCTGATGGATTTGTGTCCATGCCTTGCTTCTTGAAGCATATGATGTGCCATCAACACATCAGCCTCCTCATGGTGGACAGCTGTCTGTACTGGACCAACACCCATGCACACTGGCTTCAGATCTGGCCCAGTGGTGATGATCTTCTTTCCCTCCATTGGTTCCATGACACTCAGTTTGTCTGCAATCATTTTGATGACTTGCTGCTTGTTGGCTGTCACATTCAAGACCAATGTTTGCTTTGGAAGAGGTGTGCTCTCACTGAGGGTGTATAGCCGGCTGAATCCTCTCTGTCGCCCAGCACGACAACATGACTTGGTACTCATTTCGTGGTAGCGGTCAAACACCACATGCAGAACTTGTGTAGCAGCTTCAGCATAGCGGAGAATGGTAGCAACAGCTGCATTTACAAAATCTGACACTTTTGCAGGCTGGCCAGGCCACGACACAGTCCACAGTGCAGCACAGGCATCCAGGATGACAACATCTGCAGGGTCCAGACGACGTGTTCCATGTGCACCAGCAGCTTGTTCTTCAATGCAGACTTGGTTGTTGTGCGCATACCACCATTGACATCAAAAAGTGATGTGGGATGAGGTGCTAACTCATGAGAAAAGAGAGTTTCCAGTGAGATAGTGTTCCTCGTTGAGGCCATGATTCCAAGAACACGCGCATAAATGAACTCAGTGTCCATGTGTGAATGTCCAACCTGGCCCTTGGGGGCTTTCTTTGTTACAGAAGCCATTGTCTTGATGCATCTTTTCAATTTCATGTGAAAACCAGTGGGCCAGTGACTTTCAAAATCTCGACATTGCTGGGATCCAATTTCAACAGCTTCATGAACGTTCAGGGAGGGCTCATCTACAACATTGCCGGAGTAGATATTGATGATGCCATTTTCAGGGTGTTTGCTGATGTCACTTGTTTCTTTGACAGACGTGTGCTGTACTTATCAGAATCCTGCTTTGGACACTCAGCTCTTATACATTCTGCTAAGCAGAAAATAGCCTGTGAAGTGCAGTCATTCTCCATATCATCCAGAAATCGCATATTCGTTGAAGCCTTGCTCCTAAAAACCAGAATAGAAGCAACCCCAGGTGATGACAAGATGAGCAAATCAGGTGAGAGCTTTTTGTGGATAATCTTCAGAAGTGATCTTCGTGAATGTTTGGTACCTCCTAACCCAAGGTAGAAATCATGAAGTTCAATGCTGTTCCACATACGTGATTTGTCAGAGAGCATTTGATTGATTAGTTGTTGCAGTTCTCTGTCATCATCTTCAGGTGTAGCTATGGACGGTAGATTGGTGTAGAATTTGCAATAGCAGTCCTTATGGTACCTTCCATCCTCAGCGTGCATATCACTGAGAACCGAGTTTATCCTACATTCAACTTCTTTGCCCCATTCATCTCCCCGTGCTTTGCAGCGCTTGAGAATTTCTGATTTTGATGTTTTCCTCCAGGCTTCAGTTCCAGTGCGACACAAATATGCCTTTCGCCAACGGTCAGGATGTTTTTTGTCAACGTTTACATCACATTTGTCAACACAGAAAAAACAATGTTCCCTGAAACTAAAACTAACTTCAGTGCCACGTACACCCCCACGTAGTTTCTTTGGATTAGTTTTAATCACCTCAGCTGATTGTCGTTTTCTTAAAAGTCTTCCGATGTGATCTTTTGAACAGTAACTTTGTATGCAGTTTCTGTGGCACATAAAATAGTCAGCATCTTCAGCAAGCTTCTCAAATAAGCCATCTTCTCGTAGACGACTGGCATCACGTAGACCTGTGATTCTTGAGGACTTGATCAATGGGATGTTTTTTCCGCCACAAATGAAGCACTCCATCGTCTGTTAAAAGAATATGGACATGATACAGAAAGTAAATAAACATTGCTATCAAAATTCGCACTATTTAAAACATATATTCATTTTCACAGAGAATATTAGTTTTTTTTTGTATTTGACGGAAATATCTTTCACACACACACACACACACACACACACACACACACACACACACACACACACACACACACACACACACACACACACACACACACACACACACACACACACACACCACGCCGCCATACACACATATATCTGCTCAATCGCAACATTAGATTGAAAGAAAGTAATCGAAGCTTTAATTTACCTCACCTTTGATTAAGTCTTCCTTTTCTTTCAGTAGTCAGCCCCCACCTCTCCCCTCTATACCTGGCATTTTATGTTTCAAAACCTCTATATCATATTGCTTTCCCTTGTATGATAAATAATACCGAAAGAAATCAAAGCAGACGCATTTTATCCACACACGCGCACGCAAGCGCCTGCACACACACACACACACACACACACACACACACACACACACACACACACACACACACACACCATATATATATATATAATATATATATATAATATATATATATATATACACATACACACACGTGGGTCGCACACACCACACACACACACACACACACACACACACACACACACACACACACACACACACACACACACACACACACACACACACACACACACAATGATGAGCAATAATGAGGCGGATGCAGCGTTTGTCATCCCATCTCTGAAAGTAGAGAGATCCTTTTCCATTGGGAAAAATCGATCTATTTTTACAGCTGAATCGTCTGCTATATCAATGGCTTTGTATCATCTTCTAGATTTTCCCAAAGATATTTTCCAGATACTTTTTTGTGTTGATTCCAAGTCAGTTTTACTTGCTTTAAAAAATTTCAGCTCAAAAGTGAGGCAAGAGCTCATCACTGAGATTTGTCATCTGGTTCATTTTTTGATGTTACGGGATACTAGTATTACTTTCTGCTGGATTCCTTCTCATTGCGGTATTTACTTTAATGAAAAAGTTGATAGAATGGCAAAATGCGGAGCAAAGCATGTAAATGGGTCTTACAGCATAGATGTTCCTTTTTCTGCCCGGGAGGGCTATAGCATGTTGCAAAATGCATGCTGGAAACACTTCAAAAAGAAACTAGAGGATACTGGGTTTTCCTGGAGTGATGACATAACTCATTTATTATCTTTCAGTAATACTAAATTTCGTAATTCACATGAATATAGAAATGTTGTATCCCTTATTTACAGGTTTAAGCTTAATGCTTTTAGATCTAAATTTTCAAAAACAGCAACATGTATCTGTGGTGAAACAATTACCAATGCTCATATTCTTTTACAATGTCGAGATCTAAAATCATTTTTTAAATGAATGTGTGAAGAAATTGTGTGCATTTTTTAATAAGTGAAGCTTGTACTTACCCAAAAAAATAATGATGAAAAGTGACAATTGTAAATATTTCAGCCAACGTAAAACGTACCTACAAACCAAACGCCAGTCCGCCTCCGCTGCGAGCTAGTCTGTTCCATTAGACGGGGGTGAAAATACCGCCGCAGTGTGCCTGGCATGCAGCTGACAAACTGTTTACAGAAGCCGCTTCCCCTGCGCGCGGGTGGGGCGATCTTCGCAGAATCCGGTCAGTACGCCGCAGCGCTGCCAGAAAAATGTTTAGGGTAGGGATAAATAATGCTTTATATCAAGAGTTGCCCAGCATTCCCAACTTGGCCTCCAACGGATTTCAAACAAAGACATATTAAAGTTTTAAAATCCGTTGAAAAACTTAATATATCTCACAAAACAAGGTTTAGTCCAATTTACAATACTTCACGCTCGGACTACAAGTCAAGTTAAGCAGCGTCGAGGGATGGGTGACCGTTTGCGCGCCTTGGCTTCAGTACAGTCCACCCAGTTCACCCAGCTGTAAATGGGTACCTGCCCTCTTTAAGGTCAGGGGAGGTAAAGCAGCGAGGGAGAGGAAATGAGCGCCGCCCTCAACATGCTGGCCCCTAGAGAAGCTGAGGTCTCTGATGCCTCGCTCACCTGCGAACACATAGGTTATGAGACACCTTCACCGTTTAGAGGTTCTATGTTTGCTGAAAAAGCGTAGAGGACCGAATCCTATCAAAGGAAAATAGCAAGGCATAGTCAATTTTGGAGGGTGACCTCACGGCAGCCTGACACTAAAACCAGTCTGGATTGCTGATTTTGTTTTGATGCTGACAGAACACATGTGGTTGTTGCTGTGTGATAATGTCTGGATGAATTGATTATGACCGAAGAAAAATAAAAAGGTATTACTCCAGTTATCCATACCATGAACTTCCGGCTTGTCCTTTTTTCTTCTTCTTCTTAGTTTGCTTCACATTGCCTTAGATTATTTTGTTTGAAGTTTATTGTAAGTGTTTTGCACCACCAGTCCCCAATCCATTGAGACTCTCTCTCTTCTCTCTCTCTCTCTCTCCTCTCTCTCTCCTCTCCTCTCTCTCCTCTCTCTCTCTCTCTCTCTCTCTCTCTCTCTCTCTCTCTCTCTCTCCCTCCTTTCCCCTCCTTTCCCCTCCTTTCTCCTTGCCTCCCATCCCCTCCCCTCTGTGTGTGTGCGTGCGTGCGTGCGTGTGTGTGTGTGTGTGTGTGTGTGTGTATGTACATGTGTGTGTGTGTGTGCGCGCGCGCACGCGCGTATGTATATGCCGGCGTGTTTACATGCCTGCATGCCTGTGTGGATATGATATTATGAGAAGGACTGTGCGCCTCGCTTCATTGGTGTCACTGGGCTATTCACAAGGCTGTGATCAATCACACTTCTATCTGGGTCAGCCTAACCCTCGCCAGGTAATGCTTTGACAGGGGATTACAGCAACTCATAACTTATCCCTGTTTTAATAACACAGGGAACACCGGCAAACAGGCAAGCTCATGTTCGCGAGTCCTAAAATCTTTAGAGAAAGAAAACACAAAATATTGAAAAGGCTGTTATGCCCACTTAGCCGACTTACTGCTATTCATTTTTGAGGGGTACGTGGGATGGAGGTGAGGGATGAGTGAGAAAGAGAGCACATTCTTTGTGGGATAACCAACCCCCCACGATACCAAGCTAGGAAGCGATTCTGCATGTATTTTTTTATATTGTATACCGCTTTAAAGAAAGATAAAAAAAAAAATTATTTCACTCAACTCCAAGATCAGACTAATGCGCTCCCTTGCTTGTCATATCCATATTCCTGTATGCCTGTGAATCGTGGACCCTGACTGCTGATTTGGAGAGAAGAGTACAAGCAGTACAGATGAGATGCTTCCGGAGACTCCTTAGCATCTCCTGCAAACACCACATAAGCAACGAAGACGTGCATAACAGAATCCAGCAAACCATTGGTCCCTACGAAAATCTATCAATCATAAAGAACTTAAATGGTACGGGCATGTCACAAGATCAAATGGACTTGCAAAAACAATGCTGCAAGGCACTGTCCAAGGAGGAAGAAAAAGAGGCAGAACAAGGTAGAGATGGGAGGACAACATCAGCGAATGGACAGGCCTAGAGTTCAACCAAATTTTGAGAAAGGCAGAACAGAGACAGGAATGGAGGGAACTGGTTGTCATATCTTCATGGGTGCCCCCACGGTCGCCAGACTAGGGGATAGATAGATAGATAGATAGATAGATAGATAGATAGATAGATAGATAGATAGATAGATAGATAGATAGATAGATAGATAGATAGATAGATAGATAGAGGCAAGGCAAGGCAAGGCAAGGCAAGGCAAAATTCTTTTATTCGAGGATAATAGATAAGCACTCGTGTGCTTTTTTACATCCAGTCCCCGCCCTTTTCAGGGATAACATTAAGATAGAAAAAAAATAATAATAGCCACAACTACACAACAACAATTATGATGATCCAAATACCAAAAATAAGCAACCATACCAAGTATCAAACAGGCAAGAAATAACACAGAGATACAATAATAAGGTAATGTTATAAAAAGTCACTCATTCAGAAACGAAAAAGAAGTAAGAATCAATGATAATTTTTGATTTGAATAAAGGAAAACAAACAAAAACAAAACAAACAAAAACAAAACAAACAAAAACAAAACAAAACAACAACAAAAAGCGCAATAATTAAGGAGCAAACATGAGAATATGATGAGGTTAAATGACTAAAGACATCAATCCACCACCATCTATCATCAAAATAAATCCCATAAAACATAAGATTTTGATAAAAGGGGAGAAAAAACAACAACAGGTAAGGAATAAGACAGAGATACAATATTGAGGTAATGTTACAAAAAGGCACTCATTCTGAAACAAGAATATGAAGTAAGAATCAATGATGATTTCGATTTGGAAAGCACACACACACACACACACACACACACACACCACACACACACACACACACACACACACACACACACACACACACACACACACACAAACAACAAATAAGCAAACAAAACAAAGCAACCAAACCCCCCCCCCCTCAAAAAAAAAAAAAGGGGGGGGGGAGCAATAATTAAGGAGCAAACATGGGAATAGGATGAGGTTAAATGACTGAAAACATCAATTCACCACCATCTATCATCAAAATAGTCCCATAAAACATAAGTTTTGATAAAAGGGGAGAAGCACAACAAAACAGGTAAGGAATAAGACAGAAATACAATATTAAGGTAATGTTATAAAAATGCACTCATTCAGAAACAAAAATATGAAGTAAGAATCAATGATGATTTTGATTTGAAGAAGAAAACAAACAAACAAACAAATAAACAAACAAAAAGAAAACACAGCAACAAAACAAAAAACAAGCAAACAAACAAACAAAAAAGCAAGCAAGCAAACAAACAAACAAACAAACAAAAAAGAAGAAAAGAAAAAGAAAGAAAAGAGGGCGCAATAATTAAGGAGCAACATGAGAATACGATGAGGTTGAATGACTGAAAACATCAATCCACCACCATCTATCATCAAAATAGTTCCATAAAACATACGTTTTGATAAAAGGGAGAAAGAACAGCAACAACAACAAAAAACCCAACTCACACACACACACACACACACACACACACACACACACACACACACACACACACACACACACACACACACACACACACACAGACGGAGGGAGGAGGGAGGGAGGGAGAAAGAAGGGGGAAAAGGAGAGGGGATATAATTGGTTTATTATTTTTGGTGCATCAAGTGGATTAGAAGGTGATTTTTGAAGGTAGTCAATGATTGGTTAATTGAATCGGGAAGGGAGTTCCACAGCACAGGGCCTGAGTATAGTAAACTAGATTTAAACAAGTCTATTCTTGGGATTGGGACACTTGGCTTTTCAGTATTTCTGGAATGATTCATTGGGAACTTATCTCTTAAGGACGTGGGGACAGCTCCTGCCATTATCTTAAACATCAGTATGTCTTTGTTATATTTTAGTCTTTGTTGTAGGGGGAGAATATTTAACTGAGTGTAATCCACTTCAAGTAAGGTTGTTTTTTTCAGAAGGATAAGTTTGAGAGCACGTTTATACAGACTTAATAACGGTTTCATAGTGTTTGCACTGGCAGAATCCCAGAGGGTTGAGGCATAGTCTATTGAGGATTGTATGTAAGCTTGGAAGAATAATTTCCTTGAATTGTAGTCAAGGAAATGTTTGATTTTAGTCAATTGGTATACTCTTCGGGACAAGTATTTGCATAGATGAGATATATGGTAGAACCAGCTGAGATTTTCATCGATTGTTACTCCTAGAACTTTGTGATGAGAGGTTTGTTCAATTGCTTCCTTTCTTATTTGGATTGGAAACTGTTTATGAGGTAAATTTTGTCGCTTTTGTCTGGTGGTGATAAGCATGCATTTTGTTTTTTTGGGGTGAATAGACATATGGTTCAGTTCTGTCCATTTGACATGATCATTACAGCTTTGTTGCAATATGGTTGCAAGAGAGTCAATGTCGTTATGGCTTGTATGTATGGTTGTATCATCTGCAAATAGTTCACATTTAGATTTGATAAGTAGAGGAAGGTCATTTATGTATAAGGAAAAGAGAATAGGTCCTAGTATAGATCCCTGTGGTACTCCATAATGAATGGGTTTTAGATTGGATGTGGATGTAGTTGTTGAGACACATTGTTGTCTGTTTTTAAGATAAGAAGAGAGTAGTTCTAGACTATTTGATGATAGATTGTACAGTTCTAGCTTTCTGATGAGAAGTGTGTGGTCAATTGTATCAAATGCTTTTTTGAAATCTACAAATAATAGATAGATAGATAGATAGATAGATAGATAGATAGATAGATAGATAGATAGATAGATAGATAGATAGATAGATAGATAGATAGATAGATAGATAGACAGATAGATAGATAGATATTCGGATGAGACTATAAACCGAGGCCCCGTGTGCGAACGCACGCAGAACATCTTGCGCACACGTAAAAAACCCGTTTCGTCGGAAGAGCAGGCCATCGTGCGCCGGTAGGAGCGGATGACAAAATTATTTTTAAAAACCAGCATGCACACAGGTGTCGTGTTTAGACACCATCCCTGAGAAAAAAAATAATGGGTAGGCGCTGCACTTGTGGCGACGCGCTCTCCCCGGGGGGAGCAGCCCGAATTTCACGCAGAGAAATCTGCTGTGACATAAAGTGGTATAAATAAAATAGATAGATAGATAGATAGATAGATAGATAGATAGATAGATAGATAGATAGATAGATAGATAGATAGATAGATAGATAGATAGATAGATAGATAGATACCACTTTATGTCACAGCAGATTTCTCTACGTGAAATTCGGGCTGCTCTCCCCGGGGAGAGCGCCTTGCCACAAGTGCAGCGCCATCCATTGTTTTTTTGTTTTCTTTTTCCTGTCTCCATCTGTAATTTGTCTTCCTATATAAGAGTGGCTTTTTTCTACAGAATTTTGCCAGGGACAACTCTCTTGTTGCCTTGGGTTCTTTTACGTGCGCTAAATAATGATGTGTAACACACAAATCGAACTGAATGTCAAAGTCTGAAGGAGAATATAAAGAAAGGCTAGGCCGCGTGTGTGAATGCATAGAACATCTTGCGCAGCAGTCTCACCATTGATGAGCCTCGAAGCTCTAGAAGAGGAACACGAAATACAGATGATCTGGTAACCAAAAATAAGAATTGTGTGTTACTTAAATAGTTCAACAAGAGCCAACACGTTAAGTGAAAGCAACATAGGTGTATTCATGTGGAAAAACAGTTTCAATGTCTTCCTAAGGCAGATAATTAATTACATTTTGAAACTTGATACCCAGCTTTTGAGTGGCGCACTTACTATTGAAGACTGACAGCCATATCCATTGAAGCTATTTCATTTTGTCGATCCACCTAGTTTTCAGACAAAATGAAGGAATGAATGAATGATAAACAGGCGTCATTTGAGGAGTGGCAAATATAGACAGAGGCGAAGACTTGTCAGAACACATCACACTTCATGTATAATTCTGTGGGGATAGGATGGGTCTTACTTTTATTTTCTTTCTTTTGCACGTTGTTCTCTCTCTCTCTCTCTCTCTCTCTCTCTCTCCTCTCTCTCTCTCCTCTCTCTCTCTCCTCTCTCTCTCTCGCTCTCTCTCTCTCTCTCTCTCTCTCTCTCTCCCCTCTCTCTCTCTCTCTCTCTCTCTCTCTCTCTCTCTCTCTCTCTCTCTCTCCTCTCTCTGTGCCCCCCCCCTCTCTCTCTCTCTCTCTCTCTCTCTCTCTCTCTCTCTCTGCCCCCCTCTCCTCTCTCTCTCTCTCTCTCTCTCTCTCTCTCTCTCTCTCCTCTCTCTCTCTCTCTCTCTCTCTCTCTCTCTGTACATTTTCTTTTCTTTTTTTATAGACAGTAGCCTGTATCTTTTCTCTACGATATTGCCAGTCATCACGATACCCCATTTTAATGCTAAGCGTCACTGTTCATGCTTACACTGTCAGTCTAGTACTCTGGATAGAGTGGATGTTTGCACACTTCTCAGTCACCATAACATACTAAGTGCTATTGGAGGTCCAAAACTTGGGCCAGATTTGACGTCTGACCCCTTGACTGACCTGGGAATTTCTGAATTTTTTTTGGACTTTTTTTATTCATTCTTTTATACCGGGGATTATGGAATAAGCACTCATGTGCTTTTTCACATCGAGTCCCAGTGTGTATGCAGTTGTGTAAATATTGTCGTCTGTTCCCACCGGCACACAATAGCCTACTCTTACGAAAAGCAGAACAGGGTTTAACGTGTGCGCAAGATGTTCTGCGTGCGTTCGCACACGGGGCCTCGCTCTATAGTCTCATCCGAAGGACTTTATGGGAGAGTGGAGTCAGCACTGATGTTAACTCAATTAACTTAATTATTATTATCATCATCATCACCATAACCATCATCATCATCATTATCATTATTGTTGTTGTTGGAGGATGTTTTTGTGTTCTAGAGTTTGAGTAGCATCACACGTGGACACTCACACCCTGGTGGGTTAAGATTTATTTGTGCGGAAGACGGTGTAGCAGTGGTTATTTCACGTTCAGAATGACTATCAAAACCCAGTAACGAATTAATCTGTATGTGTCAAACTTGAACTAAAACAATCAATGATTCCAAGCACAGAAAGATCAGATTTCTTCAGTATAAGTTAACAATGGGTTTTAATAGTCTCTAAATCAAATTTTGGTTGTATTTATTTTTTTATTTTAAATATGAATAATATCAGTAAAACAATATTGGAAGAAAAATCACCAGAAGCCAAAGGCCGTAGGTCTTCATTTTTTCCACCTCTAGATATTGCCACCACAAGATTTGGCGCTATAGAATTTCCATACATCATCATCATCATCATCATCGTCATCATCATTATCATCATCAGTAGTAGTAGTAGTAGTAGTAGTAGTAGTAGTAGTAGTAGTGCTATTACTATCATCATCATCATTATTTTTATTATTATAATCATCATTATTATTATTATCATTATATTTATCTATAAATATGTGTACATGTGTGTGCATAAGAGTTTGTGCTTGCACACGTGCCGCATGCATGCATGTGTGCGTGCGTGCGAGTGTGAGTGTGTGTGTATGTGTGTGTGTGTTGTGTGTGTTATCACCAAACATATGTGATATTATGCATAATGGGCATGCGTGCAAGTGTATCAAACTCTCTCCATTTATTCCACTGTATGCGGAATGGCCAAAGCGTGTCATGCATCACCTTCTGCTTCTACATCTCGACCCACAGCTGACACAGCCAACACTGCACCATGTCACACGATTACACACCATCATAAATCACCCCCTTGTGTGGGTGAGGGGGGAGCAATACTACTGACACAGCACGCATGTGATGCAAACAATGTATTCATACACTGCTAATGTGTTTGGGGACGAGACAGCTCAGTGGTCTGAGCACTCGCTTTCCCCCAGCCAAGGTTAAGCAGCATTGAACGTGGTTACCAAGTGGATGGGTGACCGTTTGCGAGCCATGACTTCAGTACAGTCTTCCAGTTCACCCATCTGTAAATAGGTGCCTGCCCTCTTCAGGGTCAGGGAAGGTAAAGCACGAGGGAGGGAGATGGGTGCCGCCCTCAATATGTTGGCCCCTGGAGAAGCTGAGGTCTCTAATGCCTCCTCGCTTCCCTACTACCACATAGGTTATAGGACACCTTTACCTGTTACCTTAATGTGTTTAATGGTTTGGAACACAGGCAGCCGTTTGGTGAAAGTGAGATGTGCATTCATGTGAATAAAGAGCCTGATCTAGAGAGAATAAATGTTTGGACTATTTTCATGTTCAGCAGATAACTTTTATAAACTGCAAAATATGTTTTTGTGTGACATACCAAACTACTGTAGATATGAGATCATGGTTTTTGGATGCTAATTTTCCTATGTCATTTTTGGCGTAGGTTTTTTTTAAGAAGACTAGTTAATTAAGCTGTGAAACTGTGTCATTCTTGGGAGTGGTCATATGTCATTAAAGATCAACATATGTATGTATGTGTGTGTGCGTATATGTGTGTGTATGTGTGTGTGCATGCGCGCGCGCGTGTGCGTGTGTGTGTGTTTTACGACACACAGTTAACATGAACAAAAAAATATATATCAACACACCCTAACATATTTTTCCAAGAGACATGGAAAGTTCTCAAACAGACCAAAAGAACAAAAGCCATCACTGCAGCGTGTAATCACTGCTTTGGGTGTCACATGGAGGCAGACAGAGAGGGGGGAGGGGGAGGATGAACGTGGACTGGGGGGATGATGGAGGTAGGGGGAAGGGCAGGGAAGTTAGCAGAGGGATCTATGCCCATGACATAGCTGTCAGCACCCTCAGTACAGACAGCACAGACAGGTGCTGACAGGCTGCGTTCAGCAGAGAAACGTTAGCTTAATCCTTCCTTCACACTGCTGTGAAACTGATCCCTTCCTGCACAAAGTCCACAGCAAGAGGGTTAGGCCTACTGTAGTATACATGGCTAATTGCGTTGAAAGCTGTTTAAAGTCTCATCCGAAGGATTTTTTGGAGTGGAGTGGAGTGGAGTCGGCACTGATGTTCTCGAGAGAGAAAAAAAATCTTCCTAAGAGAACCAGGTTCGAACTCAGGTCAGCAGATCACGAGTGCTCAGTCCTTCCTCCCCCGTCTTGTGTGTGTGTGGGGTGTGTGCGTGCGCAGGCACGCATGCGTATGTATGTCTGTGCCTATGTGCTCGCTCGTGCACACACACACACACACACACACACACACACACACACACCACACACACACACACACACCAGCAAACGTGCATAAATGTCGCAAGTATGCAACAACAACAAAAAAGCATATCTGATGTTATCTATCCATTCCCCTTTCAGTTCAAAATCCAGACAAGAGTCCTCCTCCCTCGCCCTTTGCCTCTGAACACCACACACCTACAGCTGACACACACCAGCACTGGGTCACAAGATCAGCCACAGTCATAAATCACCTCCTTCACTAACACAGGGGGAGGGAAGGAAGGGCACAGCTACTGCTGCACAAAGCAAGCAGGAGAGAATGCCGACAGTCGATGAACAAGGACCTGAATTATTAAGGCCACCAAGGCGTTTGAATGGTTTTGAAAAGAAATGAACATGGCGTCAAAGTGGCATGTGTATCCATGCAGAAAATTGTGTCTGGTTTTTTTTTTGTTCCCGCTGAAATGTTTTGACTAGCTTTCAGAATTATGGCAGCGTATCTGTGAAAACTGTACAGGCTCTTTTCTCTGGTATGCTTGACTAGGAAAGAGAGAAAAAAAAGTGTTGGTGTTGTTGTTGTTGGGGGGGGGGGGGGGGGGGGGTTGGGGTTTGGTTGTGTTTTTTTTTGGTTAGGTTTCTTTTGGGGTTTGTCAGCTAAAACTCAAAATGCTGGCTGCTACAGATGCTGAGGTCTCTGAGGCCCTGTTCATTCAAGGGCCACATGGGTTATGGGTGAACCTATACCTTCACCTTTATCTTTACTAAAGAACTGTAGATGTTCATATCTTTTAGTATGTTATGATTCAATACATAGATGTTTATATCACCATCTTGCTAGCACTACCAGCATATTCATTTCCTCCAGGTGTTTCAACATGAAACGCCATCTGACATCCCATAAGTTCCCAAAGCCAAAAGCTCAAATCAAAGCGCGCCCTTCCTCGGTTAATCCTCTAAGGAAAATCATGAAAAGAAAATGATGCTACCCCGTGGATTTCGTGCAGACATCAAAACGAAGGATCCTACGCTATTATTCTTTTATGACACCACTCCTGTAACTAATTTATTCATCAGACATGAGGTTGGGGGTTCTTTTGTTTTGCTCTTTTTTATATACAGACCAGAACAACAAGGGCCATAACTGTAGCGTGAAATCAGCGCTAGCTGTCAGCGTTACCAGTCACTAGGCAGGGGGTTGGGCAATAGAGAGAGGGGAGAGGGAGGGAGAGAGAGAGAGAGGGGGGGGGTGGAGAAAGAGGGGTAAGAGAGAGAGTAAGGGGGAGATAGAGGGAGAGAGAGAGGGGGGGGGAGAGATATAAAGAGAGAGGGGGAGAGGGGAGAAAGAGAAGGGGGTAGAGAAAGAGAGAGAGAGCAGACAGATGGACAGACAGAGACAGAGATAGACGGGGAGGGAGAGAGTCAGACAGACAGGCAGACAGACAGACAGAGAAACACAGAGAAACACAGAGAAACACAGAGACAGAGACATAGAGAGAAAGAGAGAGGGGAGCAGGGAGGGAGTCAGGGAGAAGTTGTATAAAGGGGTATCTGCTGAAGACATGTCTGGTTTGTCAGCGCCCCCAGCAGACAGTGAGGCCAGGTGATGATGATCGGGCAGTGGGGTTTTCTTTCAGGCCAGACACCTTACACTAATCCTTGGCACTTGCTTGAAAGTGATCCTTATTCCTTTTTTCTTCTCTCAGGGAATTGTTTTGACATGGAAGAGAAGAGGGGAATTATCATATCGTGCGTGTCTTGGAGTGTATGTCTGTTTTGCTTTGTTTCGTGTTTTTTTTTTCAGTTTTCATTTTTGGTCTGTGTATGTGTGTGTGTGTGTGTGTGTGTGTGTGTGTGTGTGTGTGTGTGTGTGTGTGTGGTGTGTGTGTGTGTGTGTGTGTGTGTGTGTGTGTGCGTGCGTGTGTGTGTGTGTGTGTGTGTGTGTGTGTGTGTGTGTGTTGTGTTGTGTGTTTGTGTGTGCTATGTGTTCTCTGTGTGTGTGTGTGTGTGTGTGTGTGTGTGTGTGTGTGTGTGTGTGTGTGTGTGTGTGTGTGTGTGTGTGTGTGTGTTGTGATTTATGACTTTGTCTCGTGTTTCTGCCAACGCCCTTGGTTTCATGATCCAGGTCTCTTTTAATCCCATCACCATTATTTGTCATTTCACCCCCCAAAATTTCTTTCATTATGTATTGTTTCGACACTGATATATGTTTGAAACCTGCAAAGACAATTCCTGAAAGAAACCTAGAACTGAACTGAAACAGAGTATTGAAAAAAAAACTGACAAAAAACAGAAAAAGCAAAAAAAACATCACACAACACACACACACACACACACACACACACACACACACACACACACACACACACACACACACACACATATATATATACATATATATAATATATATATATATATATATATATATATATATATATATATATATATATATATATATATATATATATATATATATATATATATATATATATACACATAGTTATATACACGTCTAGTGTCTATATATACACACACACGCCCGCACACGTCTGATACCACTATTTAGTGGAAGGACGGACATTAAACTGAAGAACAATTCTCCTGCCAGGAACTGTTGGGGTGGAACACAGACGTGGGAAGTGACCCAACAACGTGAAGAACTGGACATCAATGCCCCTTGTAGACCTGACAACAGCCGCTGACATAGCATCTTATGCCTGTGTGTCTTTAGTATTTCCATAGCAACACACGCCTTCCTGTGTATCTTAAGTATTGCTTTTAGCATTTTATGCCCGTGTCTTTAGTATTTTCCATAGGCAACACATACCTTCCTGTGTATCTTAAGTATTGCTTTTAGCATTTTATGCCCGTGTCTTTAGTATTTTCCATAGGCAACACATACCTTCCTGTGTATCTTAAGTATTGCTTTTAGTAATTTATGCCGGTGTCTTTAGTATTTTCTATAGCATTGATACCTGTGTCTTAAGGTTATCCATAGCAACTTACGCCTGTATCTTTGTATTCTACCACAGTAATTTTGAGGGGAGGGAAAACTCAGTGGTCAGAGCTCTTGATTTCCCCAAGCAAGAGTGAAGCAGCATCGAGGGTGTGTGTCTTTAAGGATTGCCTGAGAGCAATGTATGCCTGTGTGTCTTTAAGGATTGCCTGAGAGCAATGTATGCCTGTGTGTCTTTAAGGATTGCCTGAGAGCAACGTATGCCTGTGTGTCTTTAAGGATTGCCTGAGAGCAATGTATGCCTGTGTGTCTTTAAGGATTGGCCTGAGAGCAATGTATGCCTGTGTGTCTTTAAGGATTGCCTGAGAGCAATGTATGCCTGTGTGTCTTTAAGGATTGCCTGAGAGCAATGTATGCCTGTGTGTCTTTAAGGATTGCCTGAGAGCAATGTATGCCTGTGTGTCTTTAAGATTGCCTGAGAGCAACGTATGCCTGTGTGTCTTTAAGGATTGCCTGAGAGCAACGTATGCCTGTGTGTCTTTAAGGATTGCCTGAGAGCAATGTATGCCTGTGTGTCTTTAAGGATTGCCTGAGAGCAATGTATGCCTGTGTGTCTTTAAGGATTGCCTGAGAGCAATGTATGCCTGTGTGTCTTTAAGGATTGCCTGAGAGCAATATGCCTGTGTGTCTTTAGCACTTCCCCATTGCAACTTATACCTGTCGTGTGTGTCAGTCTTTTTGCCCCATAGAACTGTATGCCTGTCTGTCTACAGTATCCGCTATGTCCATCGTGACAGAAACAGGTTGTCTTGTCTTAGTATGTGGGTCAATCAAAGCTATTTTTGTCCTAAGGACTATACATAATTTTTTTAAAGTTTGCTTTAATTCCTTTTACTGCTTTTCTTGAGGGGGGGGGGGGGGGGGGCGGTGTGGTGGGGGGTTGTTGTGTCGGTGTTGGTGTGTGTGGTGTGTGTTTGTTCTTGTTTTGTAGGTATTTTGTGTTGTTGTTAGTTGTTTGTTTTGATGGTTGGTAATGGTTGAAAGTGTAGAGTTGGTTGTTTGGGTGAATTAGAAATGTTGGTTGAGGTGGTTTTGAGTGTGTTTTCTGGTGTTTTTAGTGTTTATTAAATAAGGGTTAGGTGGTTTTTCAATTTTTTGTTCTGCTTTTCTAGTTTAGGTTTTGCTCTTCTTTGCTTGCTCCATCATGGTCTTACCCTTTCTCTCTCCTTCTTTTCTCAGCTTTGTAACAGACTGACTAAGTAGCTCTGTATAATGCAACTTATGTATACAAAAGATTTCTCTGGCGTGAACTCTAGGCTATTTGTCTTGGTCTCCTCGTCTTTTGATACTCTGTGTGACAAACGTTGCTAAGCTTGCTTTAAGATATCAATGAGTGTCTTGTTCAAAGCCTGCTCTTTCCAAATTTTATAGATTACTGCTTAGGTGATTTTGTTTGCACCTCTCTCCTCTCTCTCTCTCTCTCTCTCTCTCTCTCTCTCTCTCTCTCTCTCTCTCTCTCTCTCTCTCTCTCTCTCTCTCTCTCCTCTCCTCTCTCTCTCTCTCTCCTCTCTCTCTCTCTCTCTCCTCTCATCTCCCCTCCCCACTCTCCACTCTCCACCATCACACACACAACACTACACACTCACACCACACCACACCACACACCACCACACTCACACCATGTACACAACACACATACAACCACACGCACGCACGCCATGCACGCACGCATGCACGCACAGAGAAGTGTTATTTCTGTTGTTGCATTTATTTGGATATGATATGTTGATACTTTGAATGACAGAAAGAATGCAGCTTGAATTCTCCACAAGAATAACAAAAGAAACAATATGTTTGGCCTAAAGATTTATTATAAATAGTGAAACACACGTTATACTATGAGAGAACAACTTTCGAAAGAAAAAAAACTATGTGCGGGTTGGGTTTTTTTTTTAATTTAGTGTGAATGGCAAATATTCTCAGGCACATTTTGGCATTAATGTTCTTGCAAGAAAGCTTTTCATTGGTTTTTTTTCTGTGTCTCTGTTTGTGTTTATCTACATATCTGTCTGCTGTTCTGTCTGGCTGTCTGGCTGTCTGTCTGTCTGCTGGCTGGCTGGCTGGCTGCTGGCTGTCTGTCTGTCTGTCTGTCTGTCTGTCTCTCCCTCTCTCTCTCTCTCTCTCTCCTCTCCTCTCTCTCTCTCCTCTCTCTCTCTCTCTCTCCTCCCTCTCTCTCCTCTCTCTCTCTCTCTCTCTCTCTCTCTCTCTCTCTCTCTCTCTCTCTCTCTCTTCTCCCCTCTCTCCCAAGATCATGATGCCTTTTGCTTCTGCATGTAGCATCGATTTCTAATCAATATGAATCATTTTTAAATGGTCAACAGTTGCAGTTTTCTAATGACCATTAGCGAAGTAAATTTTCTATGAACATAAAAACATAAACAATGGGGATTTTAGTTTTAAGTAAATAAACATGAGAATTTTTTTTAAATGCTAACACATTGCGAATATTTATCAGTACACAACAAGACATAGACTTGTTTTTGACACACTCAAAAACACTAGATCGTCCTACTCTTCTTGCAGATTCATTCAGCACCTTTTTCTTCATGCTTGTTTTTTTTATTTTTGTTTGTTTATTTTATTTATTCTATTTATTCTATTCTATTCTATCTATACTATCTATTCTATTCTATTCTATCTGTTCTGTTCTACTCTATTCTATTCTATTCTTTATGTCACTGCAGATTTCTCTGCGTCAAATTCGGGTGCTCTCCCCGGGAGAGGCGTGTCTCCATAAGTGCAGCACCTACCCATTATGTTTTCTCTTTTTCCTGTTCTGCAAATGTATTTGTTTCCCTATCAGAGTGGCTTTTTTTCTACAGAATTTTGCCTGGGACAACCCTCTTGTTGCAGTGGATTTTTTACGGGCGCTATAATAATTATGTATAACACACGGGACCTCGGTTTATCGTCTCATCTGAAAGACTAGCACCCAGACTCATGGTCTGATGGGAGGGGGAAATTTGGGGCCGAAAGAGATTCGAACCACCGCCACTCCGACCCGGACTCTTCGCTTTCTAGGCAGGCGCGTGACCTCTAGACCACCGATCTTGGCACCACCTCAAAAACTCATAAATCGTCCGTTCTCTTCTTGCAGACAATTCAGCCCACGTTTTGCTTGCTTGTAAAAGAAGGAGATTAAGGAAAATGTACGGACGTGAGCCGCTGGATAAAAGACAGATTAGTGTTGTTAACAGGTCTCCGCCAAATGTCAGCTCCACCCTGTGTCTCTAGAATGAGAGATGGATCAGCAATAGGGGGGGGGGGGTGAGAAGGCATCCATATTATGTTGTGTTGTCAGTTATTGTCTCCCTTTCATCTCGCCATTTCGAGAGAGCATGATACTTGTCTTTTTTTTTTAAAACACCAATTGCTTAGTGCAAGACGTATGGTCAACCCTCTTGAAGTCGGTAGAGTTGACGTCATCTGCCATTCTTCCCCCCCCCCCCCCCCCCCACCCCACCCCCCCACACACACACACCTCTTTCAGGAAAAAAGCTGACCTCTACTCTGTCAAAAATGCAGAGTTCATGTCTGTTAGTTTTTCAGTGTGAGTGATACCAAAACAAACAAAAAAGCTGACGTTGTCCCACTAAAGATGTGGGCATTGCTGGTGACGTCAAGAATACTTCACTTTAAGGGATTGAACATAGGCTGTCTGTGGTGACAGTCTATGATGATTTGTCAGCCTTTTTTTTTTTCGCACTAACTGAACTGCATATGCTTTTTCAAACGCTTCTTCTCCTACTTCTGTTTCTCTCTTCGTACTCTTACTCCTGATTGTTCTCCTGCTCCTGCATCTCCTACTTCTGCTTTCCTCCTCCTGTTTCTCCTCATGCTCCTGCTTCTCCTACTAATCCTGCTTCTCCTGCTTCTCCTACTTCTGCTTTCCTCCTGTTTCAACTCATGCTCCTGCTTCTCCTACTAATCCTGCTTCTCCTTCTGCTTCTTCTACTCCTGCTTCTCCTCCTGCTCCTCCCTCTCTCCTCCTCCTCTCGAAGGAAAAGTGAGTG
>CM060321.1:64440537-64488037 GCA_030674155.1 Stramonita haemastoma
ATAGGCCATCGTGTGCCGGTGGGAACAGGGGACATTTCCAAAACTGCATACACACGGGGACTGGATGTAAAAAGCACAGAGTGCTTATTCCATTATCCTCGATATAAAAGAATAAATCAGATCAAATCTCTCTCTATATAATAAATTCATTCATTCTCTCTCCAGAAAAAAAAATGATACTCTAGAATGTCCGATGTATCGGCATGGTTTCTGTGAGTTTGAAACAAAATGTCTTCCAAAATCGAGCAAAATAATAATCTTGGGATATCTACCGTCAGAATGGTATTTTAGGGATGTAAATGATGTCATATATTCAAAACTAGAACGAAAGAATTCTTCGTGGAGTAATTTATTTTGTGGGTTTCTTTAATTAACTCCCCTGAAACGGCGGTCCTTTATGAATTTTAGTAAGAACAAAGAAGACAACAGCGTTCTGCTAAGGGAGGCAATTCAAAGCATGGGGCGATAATCCTTTATGAATTTTAGTAGTTTTAAAGAAGGCAACAGTGTTTTTCATGTCAGGGGAGGGAAATTCTAGGCGTCGCGCATTAGCGCAACATGGACCAATGGACATATAGTCAGAATAAGATAAACGAGAGGCAAATTGTATTTTAAATATTTCTTCCTAACATGCTTTTGAAAAAAAAAGTTGATTGTAGATGTTCTCTGTTCGGCATAGTAGACTATTGCTACTCCTCATCCCGATACAAATGAAAAGGGAGTGAAAGAGGCTTTGTAAGTACATATCCCACACACCCTGCATTTAAATCTCTCCCAGAGACAGCAGGCTATAAAGAATTAATGAGCATTAAAAAATGAAGCCTTCAAGCTGTTGACTACTTAGTTTTTAGTTTTATCAGGAATGTGTGCATTTCTTTTCTTCTTTCTTTCTTTCTTTTAAAGAAGGAGAGACATTACCTGCAGTGACCTGTTCGTTTACTCACCGCTCGTTCCTTTATCTTACTATTGTCAGATTTTGTTTTGTAGTTGTGCTTTTTGCGAAGGTGTTCCTTTTTGATTTGAAGATTCCCTAATCAGGCAGGGCCGGAGGAAATACTTATGCAATGCTTATCTGTAACCCTTGGAAATAAAGATCTCTTCCTCTCCTCTCTCTCTCCTCCTCTCCTCTCTCTCTCTCTCTTCTCTCTCTTCTTCTTGCTTGCTTGATTGCTTCTCTCTTCCTCCTCTCTTCTCTCTTCTCTCTTCTTCCTTTCTCTTCATCAAAATCTTCATGATCTTTATCATTCTCGATCTTCATTTCCTTTAATGATGCTTCTATTCTGCTGCTCTTGCTACTTGTCTTGCCTTATTGACTATTTTCTTTGTTTGCTTTTTTTCTTGCTTTCTTCTTCAAACTGCACATATCTTCTTTGCTTCTCTTCTCTTCTCTTCTCTCTTCTTCTCTCTCTCTTCTCTTCTCTCTCTTCTCTCTTCTCTCTCTTCTCTCTCTTTCACTTGGATGGCTGGCGGTTAAAGCGTTGCATGTTGCGCGTTGCATTTGCGATCTGACACCCTGGGTTCCAGCACAGGTTGCAACTGCCGAGATGCCTGTTGAAGGGGTTTCTTTTTTCCCATGGAGTCAACATCAGCGCCGACTCCATCCTCCCCCCGAAAGTCCTTCGGATGAGACTAAAAACCAAGGCTCTGTTGCAAACGTAAGCAGAGCATCTTGCACATTGAATTTTGTTTACAAGCCATGAGTGCTTATCCTCTCTCTTATCTATTCTCTTCATCTATCTACTCTTCTATCTATCTATCTCATCTATCCTATCTATCTCTCTTCTATCTATCTATCTATCTATCTATCTTCCTTTAGTCTGCGTGACCGTGGGGGCACCCCTGAAAACTTGACTACCAGTTCCTCCATTCCTCTTTTCTGTTCCGCTCTTCTCAAAGTTTGTTGAGTATCTAGCCATTATTCTCGAATATGAAAAGAAAGAAAATAGATTAAACATGTTCCGCTTTTCGAAGAGTAGACCATTTGTGACAACGATGACAAAATTGACAAAACCGCATGCACACGAGGATACGGTGCAAAAAAAAAATAAAGCACATGAATGCTTATTTCACTATCCTCACAAGAAAAAACAACAAAAAATAACAGAAAACTCACGTGACAGAGAGAAAAACACTGCGATGGCAGTAGTACAATGCTGACAAGACAATGTTGCAAACAAAGGGCCTTTAGACTGATGAATGGGAAGCTTTTCAACAGTGCCACTGGACTGCATTATGCAGATTAAGACATGCGTTTCATAATGAATAGTCTAGAATTCACGTTGTTGTTGTTGTTGTTGTTTTATTATCATATTATTATTATTATTATTATTTATTATTATTATTATTATTATTATTATTATTATTATTATTATTATTGTTGTTGTTGTTGTTGTTGTTTTGTTGTTATTTTTGTTGTTGTTTTATCATCATCATCATCATTATTATATATCATTATATTAATTATTATTATTATTGTTATTATTATTATTATTATCATCATCATCATCATCATCTCATTATTATTGCTGATATCCCTGGGTAATCATCCTCATCAGTAGCAGTAACAGCAGCAGCAACAACAACAGCAGCAGCAGTAGTAGTATCAGTAGGCTGCGAAGTCGCCACAGCAGCTGTAATAGCAGCAGCAGAAGTGGCAGTAGTAGTGGTAATTAAACGTGTAGTAATAGTGGCAGCAGCAGTGGCAGCGATGGTTGCAGTGTAGGCAGTGATATTAGTAAGTAGTAGAAGTGGTAGTTCGTGTGGGCAGACAGAAGATAGCTGACTAGACAGAAAAGGGGGGGGGGGGTCGATCTTGTTTGACGTCATGCACTACGATCAATAGTTTTACGCACACATATTTTTAGACGTCTCTCCGTGTTTTAGAAATCTAGGCTACTTGCTCGCAACTTGTGAATTTGAGAGGAAATGGCTAGGCCTGAAATTTGTGTCCAGAACTTCAGATTCTGTTTCATAGTGCTGTAACACAACAGAAATACAGATATTGTATGAGCTGTTTCCAAAACTTCAGAAACGTACTGTTCTAGCAGATTTGATTATGATGGTAAGGCTTCTGCGACGGGCCATCGTAATCGTTATCTGATACTTAGATCTGGATTTTTGTTGCGAGCGTACCTTCAAATCTCCTGTCTCTGAAGGTAACTTTCCACATGTTTTCCCGAAAGTACTACCCTATAGACAAGCGAAACTTTGACATCCATTCCAACTCGTTCCCGTTCGTGTTCAGCCCCTTTTCCCGTCAGATTCACATCAGAACGCAGAAACCAGAAGAATGTATCGATAGTGGCCCCTTGTGTGAACGCCACGCGCACACTGGAGACGAAGAAGATCAGCAGAAGAATACAAGGAATGTGCGAGAGGCGCCATCTCGACCAGGTCTCTGCCCACAGAGGAAGAGCTCCGGGAGGCTGGCAAGCACGCCACAGCCAGGATAGTGCACATCCTCACCGATGAGGACGATGTGGAAAACCTGGAAGATGAACACATGTACGAGGAACGCCCTGCCAGAGTTCCGTCTCCTCAGGTGCCTGGGATCTGTCACGAGCTCTACCTCAACGACATCAAGAACAGACAGCTCAGCAAAAGAGGCGTCCTCGGCCGACTGCCCCAGACCGCACCCAAACCCTACCACTGGAAAGCGGATCCTACCTCAAGCGTTGTCCCACGAACACGAGTGATCACCGTGGGCTATCAGATCCGCTACCCTTACGCTCGAAGAACATCCGACCATCTGGAAGACATGACCATATCTGGACGATCCTTGAGCGGGAACGGTCACAGAAAAGTGAAATTCGGCCAGCCACAAGATTTCAAACATGACAGATCCCGGAGAGCAGCATCTCCTTTTTCCCCGTGCCGGAGACCTCAGGCAGCGCGTGTTTGACGGGCAGGCGGCTCCGCTGCTGTACCACTCCAGGAGCGAGACGTTCAAAACGCCCTGGTGGGTGGCCCGGGAGTACAAGAGCAGCAGGGACAAGATGCCCACCTGTGCTGCTCCCTCCCCAGAAATCGCGCCCAGAGGTGAGGCAGTGAGTGAGTGGGTGGGTGAGCGAGTGAGTGAACCGTGAGTGAGTGAGTGAATGTGAGTGAGTGAGCCATGACATCAGGCTAGACACTTTCCTCTGTTTGTTGTTGTTGTTGGGGGGTTGCTTTTTTTTTTTTTTGTTTTTTGATGTGTTTTTTTTCTTCAGTGTGACTCATTAGGGCCTTTAGGGATGCTCATGGGTGGAGCAGTAAAGAGGATGAAGATAACATAATCATTGTATTGCTCTGTACAGTTTCATGATATACGTTTGTAGTGCATTGTAATGCTTTGTAGTATTTATTGTATAGTGTTGTATTTTTTGTTTTGTATTGTGTTGTATTATATAATCCTACCATTTTTTTCTCACCGCAGATTTCAGTGCGTGAACTTCATGCTGTTGTCTTTGGGGAGAGTGCATCGCCACGAAAGCAGCGCCACCGGTCAAAAACATTTTAATCTGTGTGTGTGTGTGTCTGGTTGTCTGTGTCTGTGTGTGTGTTATTTAATGGAATAAGCACTTATGTGCTTTTTTACATACAGTCTCTGTGTGTATGCGGTTTTGTAAATTTTGTCATCCGTTCCCACCGGCATACAATGGCCTACTATACTCTTTCGAAAGCGGAACAGGTTTTAAGGTGTGCGCAAGATGGTGCGTGCGTGCGTGCGTGCGTGCGTGCGTGCGTGCGTGCGTGCGGGGGTGTGTGTGTGTTGTTGAGCAAAGAGCAGAGGAGGAAAACAAAGCGGGTAACCACAAAAACAGTGACAACGTCTCCGTCATTTTGAAAAGGGTTTTCAAAGATTCGACTAAGAACATAACATGGAAAAAATTAGGAAAAAAATCATACAACTCTAGGAAATGATGACTGACGACATAATGATCTTAATGATCTGAATGCAATATATGATAATATCTCAGCGATATTTAGCTATGTAGAGCTGTGCATGTGAAATAGGCCATTAAGGTTTGAGATACCATAACTGCAAGAACTGAATTCACACAGCCATTTTTTAATGCCTTCTAACTATATTGGTGTGCAAAGGTAACACACCCGTAGAGAAATTGAGAGGTCGTTGGTTTGATTCCAGTTCTTCTTCTTCTTCTTGTTTGTTTTCTTCTTCTTCTTCTTTCGTTCGCTTTACACTGTCAGATGTGTCCGGGAAAAATAATGGCAAGTCCTTTCCAGCTCCTCTCGTGGGCCGTACAGTTTGGTCTGTAGAGTTATGTCCGTGATCCCAGTTCAAACCCGAAAATGTTCCTTTCCACACGACAAACCTTAAGTGGTGGTCTGGGTGCTAGTCTTTTGGTTGACACGATGAATAGATATCTCGTGTGTGTGTGTGTGTGTGTGTGTGTGTGTGTGTGTGTGTGTGTGTGGTGTGTGTGTGTGTGTGTGTGTGCGCGCGCGCGTTATTTCTTCAGTTTGATGTCCTTCCATTTAATAGCGATATCAGACAGGTGTGTGTGTGTGCACGCGCGCGCGCGCGCGGCGTGCGTGCGTGCGTGCGCGTGTCTATCTATCTGTCTGTCCGCCCGTCCGTTCGTGTCTGTCAGTTTATTTGTGTGTTTGCCTAGGGTTTCTCTTTTTGTTGAACATAATTAGTGTTGTGCATTGTGTACCGGGCTGTGTGTTTCAGGTGTGCAGTACTGGGACCCCTATGGCTCTGTCAACACACTCAGAGGGATGGCTGTAACTCCTGACGTCGCCAAAACGATCACCTCCTAGAGCGCTCTTCAACATGTGCATGCACCTCTCTCTCTCTCTTCTCTCTCCTCTCTCTCTCTCTCTCTCTCTCTCTCTCTCTCTCTCTCTCTCTCTCTCTCTCTATCTATCTATCTATCTATCTATCTATCTATGTATCTAACACATCTTGGAAATAGAGATGATCAATCAATCTATTAATCAATCAATTCTCTCTCTGTAGCACTTACCTGTAACTCTTCGGAATGGATATCATCATTCAATCATCTCTCTCTCTCTCTCTCTCTCTCTCTCTCTCTCTCTCTCTCTCTCTCTCTCTCTCTCTCCTCTCTCTCTCTCTCTCTCTCTTTCACATATGCATACTTATGTTTTCTACATTGACTTTTCTTACGCATTTTCAAATGATAGAGGCATACGGGGTTTTTTTTCTTTTTATTCATTGTTTCAGTCACTTCAGTTAGCGTACATTATTAAGGGCTGGATGTAGAGGGGAAAAAAGCATGTAATACTACATCTGTTATCTTCGAAAAATAAGAATTTTCTCTCTCTCTCTCTCTCTCTCTCTCTCTCTCTCTCCTCTCTCTCTCTCTCTCTCTCTCTCTTCTCTCTCATCTCTCTCATCTGTTATCTTTGAAAAATAAGAATTCTCTCTCTCTCTCTCTCTCTCTCTCTCTCTCTCTCTCTCTCTCTCTCTCTCTCTCTCTCTCTCTCCTCACTCACTCACTCACTCACTCACTCACTCACTCAAGTTTATTCCGAACAGCTTAATGACTCCTCAAATGTGATCGTAAAAACTTTGGATTAATCCAATGTAACCCTTTTCATCACAAAAGGCATTAAGATCCTAATACTACACAATATTGCTGTTTGAAACCAAAAGATCACATAGCATTTGTTTTAGCGGCTGAAATTGTGTTAATAATCAAAATTAGAAACAGTCGGGGTTGAAGCTCCGTACAGTGACCAAAGACAAAGTGTTCATGTAAAAAATCAGTTAGCAGACAACACAACTGTATTTCATAAAGATACACATTACATTAACATATCATTGGAAGTCTTATCATTATTTCAAAGGTTCTCTGGTTTGAGACCAAATACAAAACAAAACAAAAAAACCAAAGCATTAAAGCTGGGAAAGCAGCAAAATGAAGAAAATATGTCGTTAGCACTGGTGGAAAAAAAAAACAAATTATATTTTCTTTGGAAATAGCAAAATGGCAAAGTATTTTGAAGGAAACTCGTGTTACATTATTGAAAAATGAAAAACGATAATAAAAGACTACTGGAGCAAGTGTGATCTCAATATCCAGGGTATAAAAAAAAAAATCAAAACATTTTAATAAGCCATATTGTTTATGTCCGCGTAGGGGCCCGACCCACATTAAGATGTAGTTATGATATGAAATAATATTATTAGATGTAGTTATGGTATGAAATGTTAGATGTAGTTATGATATGAAATGTTATCTTGAGACTGTATTTGTCCATGACGTTCTGAGGAAAATATCCAGTTCTCTCCATTAATCATAGAAAATCTTCTCTGAAACTAGAGTATGGCTGCCTGTATGGTGAGTTACCTGAATACAGCCATACACAGGGATGTCTCGTCCAGTATGTACTTCTGGTCTTACAATCATAAGCATAATCATAATATTGCTTATAGCCCTAGCGACCACGAAAGCCGTATCAGGGCAATGATTCCCTGGTGGGATGAATCAGAGTGTAAAGTTCCCCCCCACCCCCAAGTTGTACAGCTGGTAAACGCTTGATAACAACCACAATAACTGGAAACTACATTTACCGCATTAACTCCCGAAGTCGGAATACGGCTACCTGAATGGTGAGCACGGCAGGGGAAGGGATAGCTCAGTGGTCAGAGCACTCGTCGAGCGTGGTTACCAAGTGGATGGGTGACCGTTTGCGTGCCTTGGCTTCAGTAGAATCCCCAGCTGTAAATGAGTACCTGCCCTTCTTAGGGTCAGGGAAAGTAAAGCAGCGAGGGAGAGGAGATGGACGCCGTACTGGCACTAGTGGCCTACCTTTCCGAAAGGCAGAACAGGTTTTAAGATGTCGCATGTGTGTTAGATGCCCCTGTGTGGTGGCACACTGGGCTTAGGTTTATAGCTTCATCCGAAGTACTTTCAGGGGCGGGGGGGAGGGGATCAGTACTGATATAAACTCCAGGAGGGGGAAAAAAATCACATCATAACTGTTATATCTATACAAAAACCTGAACGAGTTATTTGCTGTATAATAAACCGGTGAACATACATTTGCATTTACAAGAACGCCGTGGGCTTTTTTTGACATTCATCAAAAAGATTGTGTTGTATCGTATTGTGTTTTGTTTTATTGTTTTGTATTGTATATCATTTTGAGGCACGGCAGATTTCTCTGCAAGGATTTTAGTTTGTTCTCTCTTCTTCTCGTCTTCACAAAAGCAGCACCACCTTTTTTTTATAATCTGCATGTGTGTTTGTTTCCCTATTCGTTTTTCCTTATAAGAGTGGATTTTGTGTCTATATCTTGCTAGAGACAACTCTCTTGCTATGTGCTACTGACCAACCGCCGTGGCGTAGTGGTTAGCACCTTGGGTTTCGGGCTGGAAGGTTGTGGGTTCGAGTCCAGTAGGGATTTTTCAGATTGTGTGGCCGGCTCCTTCCCAAAATGAATTTGCTATGGGCTCATTGGGAAGACTGGGAGCACACAGTCCAGCTTTATGGATGCAATTTAAGTGCTGGTCAATTTACCTGACCAACACTGCAGGTACTTGTATCTCTCGGGAAATATAATTATTATGATTGGAAGCTTAAAGCATAGCCCTGCTAAGTAATTTCAAAACATGCGCAATTTTATATCAGCAGCATGACATCATCGACATCACCATTGATCACCATGATATTGTTCCATTATCCTCGAAATAAAAGTTTATCAGAAAACATTACTCTCTTGGAATAAAGTCATTGTTTAAACATAAGTAGTCGGCATTGTCACTTTTAATCTGAAACATGATGCTTCTTTAGAACAGCGTGACTATTTCAATATGAATACACAGGTGTAAACTTTTTTTTAAATCCTAGATAAAACTCCTTTGGTACATTGTGATTACTTTAGCACTCAAATAATCTGCTCTATGACCCGTCACCTGAAACAGGTTACATACTGGTCCTGGCTTAAAGTTATAATCTGAACGCAAATATTTAGTACCAGAACTTTTGATCCGAAACAGGTTACTCTTTGGCATGAAGCGGCTATTTGAAAACAATTGATGGGTATTGGATTTTTTTTTAATCAACCTTGTAAAGTTAGGCCTAGTAGTACTACTAGTAGGGTTAATGTTGCAACCATATAAACATTGTCAAAGGGAAGCAACTCTGATATGAACTATTCTACAAGCTGGACGTGTACATTTTTGGTTGAGTCCCTTCCACAGACTAGTTCAGAAAAAAAAGGTGAATAAACTTTTGTATTATATATATATATATATATATATATATATATATATATATATATATATATATATATATATATATACAGCTGAAAGAAACAGTGAGGCCCAATATTGTGAACTGCCAGTGTAGATCAAAGAGGGAAGGGAACATTTTGTAATTAGAGCAAAATTGAAAGATTTTTTTTCATATATAAATAGATTCAAAATAAACAATGTATACAAAGACATAAAAATCATAACAACAAAGATTGTGTAGAAGAGTAGTCATTTTTTTCAAATGCATGCATTAATACATAATTTGTTATTTTTAACAAGAAAGAGAACAGTCATCTCTTGAAACAAACACACCAAAGTTCCCTTAGGTAGAACAATATTTTTAATCAGATATATGATCACATTACTCAATAAACACTTGTCTGAAACTGACCTTTCAGTTTGAACAGCTTTCAACTTGTTAGTTATCAAATATTGGTTTTGAATTTGTCTTCAGTTTTGCTCAACTTTGATACAGTATCAGCCTTGATGGCCAAGCTGTCAATAACATGAATGAAAAAAGGAAATAAATTCAAATGAAAAAATACTTTATTATCTCATAGAGAAATTCACACGGTTACATGCCACACATTAAAAGGAAACATGTACAAAGTAACATCACAAAAAAAAAAAAAAAAAGCTCGCACATATCATAATATAAAAATCACCCACAAATCAACAATACCTCACCCAGTCATAAACTCACCGAAACAACATCTCAACCATTCCTACGCTCACCAGTTTGCTCACGCATTCACACACACACACACACACACACACACACACACGCACACTGTTGTAAACACTGCATACATGTGCACAGATTTTTGTGAAATAAACCATAACTGATATTAAATCATTTAACTTGTTAAAAATAGTCGTATGATAAGACAAATATCAATGAAAGTAACAAACAATCTTTTATTACAATGTTAAGCACAGTCTAAGATAATAACACCCCCACACATTTTTATGCATAAAACAAATAATTTCTAAAACATATTGTATGATATGAAAAGACATTTAATAAAAAAAAAAAATGTTTGATCTGCTTTTGCAGATATGTATATTCCTTCATCTAGTCAGATAAAGAGAAATTTATTACTATCACATTCAGTGGACACATCCACAGTAGAGTTAGGTTTTGATCAGACAACAGCAAAATGACTTGAGAAAGATGAACAGAATACTGAAACATGGCTTCAGATGTTTACATCCTTTCCAATGAATTCTGTACGTAGAATCTTTTCTTCAAAGCTATTTGAATCATTCTTCTCGGATTCAACACAGTATGAGAAATACAAAAACAACTGTCTCACTTACTGAAATAAGATGATTTAATCTCATCACTTAAAAAAACGCTTAATTTATTGTGATTTTTGCACAATGCACACCCATAAATCCCCTTCGAAGTCTGTTGTGCCAACAGCTATCAGCTTTTTCTTTTTTAGCTCACTAAAAATTTATTTCATCAATAATAAAACGTGGTTTTCATACACATCAAGAGCCTAAGCATTTCCATGAAATGCAAAGGACAAACATGTTATTGCAGATTTATATAGATTTTCACTTTAAAGAAATACTGCTTCTAACAATATATTACCAGTTAATGCGTTGATTGATACCCACAAAATAATTATGTTATCAATGAACACTGACTGAGGCACAGGGACAAAAAGGTTACGGCGGTGGGAGGGGGGGGGGGGGGGGGATTTTCTCTCTGTACTTGTCTTTTGTGCACAGTTCAGCTTATTGCCAGGGCCATGTTATGTTCATTATCAAAAGTACTCATATCAGTTATTTTGTTCCCCGTTAGCGTTCCATCAGCAATGTAAATAAGAAAAAAAATACTTTCTTCCCTTAACATAGCAGTTTCTTTGAGGTTTTTTTTTCTCAAAATGACTGTCCCTTCAAGCAAGAGTGAACCACTATCATAAGCAACTGTCTCGTCTTTAAAGATCCCACTCATCACCTACTTCCATGCAAGAATTGGAACAAAGCTAAACTGTGCTCTTTACTTAAAGCTGGTAACTGGTGAAGATTAAGCTCAAAATCAAATTTTAATGCTTTAACTTTCTGTCATCCCTTTAGCGATATAGAGGATTTTTACATATCAAGGAACAAAATCATAACTGAACTACTGTCTTTTCATGTATCAGATTCTTCAAAATAATATCGTTATATGAACACATTAAAATTTCTGCTCACATGATATTCCATGAAAAGTTTTACACATTTTTTTTTATTATAATCCTTTACAACACTGAGCAGAGTTTTCAACAGACAGAGCAACAGTATCTGTGTTCTTTGTAAATAGACATCAGAAATGTATCATGTATGTGTCTGCACCAGTGAGAGAGAAGGTGGTGAGAAAAGTAAACCGGCGGCAGGCACAAAGTAGGCTAGGTTACAAAGCCTTGCTCTGCTGGGGTCACAGCAGTTTGCAACATTGTAAAATAGTGACTGTGCTAATAGCTTTCACAGGTTGTGTTGTTATGTGGTAGTGGCAGTGATGGTGGTGATTTCGGATTTGTTGGGTGGTTTTTTGGGGGGTTGATTTCTTCCTAAGTTCTGTATTTACACATGTGCATTCTTGGAAGATCTCAGAACAGTGTTATAGTGGTGCAACTTTGCATAGGTTCAAATCCATGCTTATTTGAGATATACACTCAGTAAGCAGCACTTGAATGTACTCAAGAGTACAAATCTTGTGCATGCATTTTTACCTCTGACAGGCATTTGACTACATGCAACTGAACGCGTCAAGAGTTGTTCATGTATATTTGATAGACAGTACATTTGAAAATTAAGAAAGGGGAGAGAATGAGACAGACAGACAAAAAGAGAAAGGGGGAGCCAGAGAGATATTGAAGTACAAATAAACGGTATGCAAATCTGAAATCACATGCACATACTGGTCTACACTTGTAAAACACACAATCCATCATTCATGAATGGAACCATGAACAAAGACCTTGTTCCAATTTTTGTTTTATTCATGGTCATATAACTTTTGTGCGTATTTGTATAACATTCATCAATTTTGACTGTTTAAGAAAGTCTAAGGTTGCCTTTTCATAATACTTCATTTTAGCTGCGAGCCAGCTACCCAACCCTACTCCAGCCTTTTTTTGCTGAAGGGGGAGGTAGGCTTTTCCTAATGCTCTGACCAGCAGTGACACCATGACTTTAGTTCAGCTTCCAATATGCTAGACCTAGTTGCGTGGTTCCGAAAACTTTCCAGGATTACCTTTCAAAGCCACACGGCGCTAGATTTGCCGGATGCACTTTTTCGCTACTCAGCGATTTCTACATCATAGATTGTTTTACTTTATTTTGATGCAACAAGGCTTTGAAATAATTTTTGTTGAGTCAAATCGGTAACGCTGCTGAAAATTTTGCATCACACGAAATAAAGCGATCATTGTATTTTCGTCAAAGAAAACAACACTTGAGTGTTCACCACCATGACTATCATGATGGCATCAATCGTTTTGCTGGACTTCTCCGAATATTTGACAACCGATAAAGTAACACAAGCTCCTTACTTTTTCTCAAAACTAATGTCAAGAGATCATATTTACCTAATCATGACATTTTTGCACCACAACAACATCGCTTATCTCAAAATCAATCCCAAGGCTATGATGGCACGACAGTGATCGGTAATGCACTCGTGATTGTTTAAAATTTATTTTTTACATGATCACAAACACTACATGCTGCTATAAAAATTACACTTATTTAATTAAAAGCTTATTATCTAAACTTTCCAGCAATTAATAGCTTTACACACTTCACATTTCAATATCAAGGGTTACTTGACCCCACCCTGCTTCAAAACAACACTGGCCAATGTTAATTCCGCCAGCAGCATTGAATATCACTGCCGATAATTCAGTGCTACTAGGGTTTAACACAGAACTAAGTGACAAAAAGCTTCTCAGATCTAGCCATGTTCTCTTTACAGCAAGAGAGCAAAGACACCCTGCATAAGTGTAAAACATCAGCTAAGTTTTTCAGAGGCTGTTGTGCAAAGCTTGTATTTTTTTCAGGCAGAAAAGTCAGCTGGGTAGTCAAGTGCCGGTGGTGTGTGCTCACCACATAATTTATAAACACTAAGGTATAACTATTTTGGACATGGGTGTTAAATACAGAAAAATTGGATGCAATACTGGCTACAGCAAACGTTTTTGTTGATCGTTTAAAGGAACATGTAACACTTTCTTCACTCATTCACATAGGCAACCTTAAATTTTATCACATAAGAAAGATACTGTTAATTAAATTGGGCTGTAACATTTACACACACCATACATTATTTCTAGTTGGGATTCTAGAAAAAGCGTAACTGGGCTCAGGGCAAAGAAGGATCTTTAAAAAAAAAAAATTTAAGTGTACTAACAAGGCAAGGAAACAACTGATAGCTATAATCCAAAAGCAAAAAACACAATTCATCCTTTCACGGGAGTAAAAAGGATTATAAAAAAAAAGTGTACTAACGAGGAAGAAAACCACTAATGAGCTACAATTCAAAAGCAAAAAAAAACCAATAAACACATTTCATCGTTTCATGGGAGGGAAATCAATTAGGAAGCAGCTTCAATTGCAACACATTGTGAAATAAAGCACATAAAACTCTTTTTGACTCTGGAATAATAGGAAGCAGAGAGAGGGGCCCACAAATAAAGCAGAGAGAGGGGACCACAAATAAAGCAGAGAGAGGGGACCACAAACAAAGCAGAGAGAGGGGACCACAACAAGCAGAGAGAGGGGACCACAACAAAGCAGAGAGAGGGGACCACAAACAAAGCAGAGGAGGGGACCACAAATAAAGCAGAGAGAGGGGACCACAAACAAAGCAGAGAGAGGGGACCACAAATAAAGCAGAGAGAGGGGACCACAAACAAAGTGGAAAGTATTAACTGCAGAACTTAAACCAATCTACCAGATACTACACAAAACCACAAAGAATTTCACATAGTGAGGATAAGTTAAAGACAAGCTTTAAGCCATGTCCTTAAGGTGTTATGATCAAGAACTGATACAGAAAAGAAGATGAACACATCAACTATCCTCCATTTGATGGTAAAAAAAAATGCAGGAATGTCTTGGAATGGTTAGCTGCAACTGAACCAACTACACAACAACCCAGAGCATAGAAAGCTCAAACCCCCAAAATAAAACATCTAAATACAATCAAATACACCACAAAAAACCCCATGTCTGAACATGTACATTTAAAAGCATCGAGTAATTCATTAAGAAAAAGGCAATTTTATGTTTGCAAGAAAATGACGAAAAAATGTACAGGGTCGTTATGAGCAGTATCACTATGTTTTCTGTTTATGCAGAAAATAGAATGTGAGTAAAACAACCTGTGCTGGAAAAGAAACCACACAACACACATGTCCCTTACAGCTGGGTATAGACAAGCCAAGGCAGCGAATGCTTGAGGGCAAAACCATACAGTCACAACAAATGATCAACAAAAAATGATGTTGGGCTATGTTGGAATGATGATCTATAGGTACAGTAGATAACACAGCAGTAGACAGTACCCAAATTCTATGATGTACAATTTAAACAAAAAGGGTATCAGCCTAAACTTCACTTTACACTCAGTACTTCAAATTGAGTATATGAATAAAAATAATCACACCAAAACCCCCCTGCAGTTTTGCCAACATTCCATGATCAGTTCAAAAACCTTTATCAAATCAGAAAATGGGGAAACAAGCCCTCAAATAATGTCTAGCCCAGCTTACAGGGGACGAGATAGCCTAGTGGTTAGAACATTGTGCTCGCAATACAACCCAGGTTTGAATCTCATTCAAGGGGAATTTTACCCTAGACTCCACTCTCCCCAAAAGTCCTTCGGATGAGACTATACACTGAGGCCCCGTGTGCGAACACAGGCAAAACATCTTGCACACATGTTAAATCCTGTTCTGCTTTTCGAAAGAGTAGGCCATTGTTTACCAGTGGGAACAGATGACAAAATTTAGAAAACCACACTCACATGGGGACTGGATGTAAAAAAAACAAAAACACGAGTGCTTATTCCATTATTCTCGATATAAAAGAATAAATTAACAAATAAATACTAAAGTGTCATGTGTGGATTTTATACAGTTTTATAAGTTATTTGAATAAAACTAAAATTAATACATAACGGTAATAGCTTAACATTACCTCTTGCCACCAGAATACTTTCTCACAGACCATTTGATAAAAAAAAATGTGACCAATGATTTATCTGATTAAGAAACTTTTTTTTTTAATTTTATCTGAAAGTGAATAATCATGAGAGAACTAACAGCTTCAAGATTGTTCAAAAACTTCTCAAAAGACTTCACATACACACGCACACTCTCTCTCTCTCTCTCTCTCTCTCTCTCTCTCTCTCTCTCTCTCTCTCTCTCTCCCCTTACTTCTTTCCCTGATACACCATGGCCTGCCCCCCCTTTCCATAATACCTACAAAAAAATCCTGTTTCCTGTACAAGTATTCTATGGAGTACAAAGAAAAAATCCTTCTCTCTGATAGTCTTAAAATTGCTAAAAGTTAAAGTATAAAACAGAATTCCATGCCAAGAGGTCAGAATAAAGAACAGGTCTAAACAGACATCCTAAGTTCCACTTTAATGGACGAATACAGGTCATATTGCAAAATGAGTGAAAAGTTGTATTGATTTTTTTTAATTAAAAAGGAAAGAGATGAGAAAGGCAGCCACAATACATCTTCAGAACCCTGGCAGACCAGCAACTATCAACTATCAAAGAACACATGGGGGGGTGATGCGACAGCCCGTGATTGAGCCATTATAGAGACTGCTGTTTTTAGTTCTACCCTGAAGCCACAGACCGAGGAGATTAACAACTTGCTAGAAAAGCCGAGAACTGCAAGGTGTGGAAGAAGCTGGTTACAAAATCTTCAGTGGTGCCCCCACCGTCTACTACATGACAGGATAGAGGAAGTGAGGTGAAAACTTTGGAGTTATCAGGAATGACTCCACTCCCCCAAAAATCCTTCAAACAAGACTATCAATCGAGACCCCGTGAACAAACCATACTGAACATCTTTAACACCTGATAAAAAACATGTTCCACCTTTCGGAAAAGTAGCTTTTTTGTGCCGGTAGGAACAGATGGCAAAATCTTATTAAAAAAATATGCACACTTGTGTTTATACACCATCCCCTAAGTCAGAATGCAGCTACCTTAACAGTGGGTAAAAGTCCTGCAACTGTGTGTATCATGTGTGTGTGTGCATATGTTTATTGTTTATGTGTGTGTGTAGATGTGTGGGTCAATTTAAAATCTATTACTCTTACTCGTGAACAGTAACACACGCATGAATGATTGGAATCAAGTGCTTCGATTTGTTTGCTGTACAAGATTCATTGCCATAAAAATTCCCTACATCATTATTAAAAATGGTCACAAACTCAAAATCTGACCATGATGAACCTTGGTGTTCTAGCCGAGGAACGGAAAAGAGCAGTCATAACATGGCCTTGAGATGCACCAGACAGGAAGTCATGAAGGGCGGTTACAGAGGGCTACTTCAGCAGTGCATGGACAAGGCCTAGGTGCTGAAGCGCTAATGGTCCTATCACTAGACACTGAAGTACTAATGGTCCTTCTATCACCAAGTGCTAACGGTCCTATCACTGGCTTTTTTTGCACGGTATTGGTGGTGTCAAATCTACACAGCCATAATGTTGACCAACATATTCAAATTAATTTACAAGAAATTTTGAAACGTTGCAAAATCTGTAGTGGTATAATGTGTAGGTATGGTGGATTATCTACCCTACAGCAAACTTGTTTTCCAGCAATGTCACCATCAAGGGGTAGCTTATGACTGGCTTTTATATTCTCATGTCATTTCTTACAAACTGTATCACAATGATTTACAAATAAAATAAGCTAAACCACTCCTTCCCTTTGCTGTTGCTGTTCCCTTATACAACTGTGTGCCCATACCGCAGAACGGAGTCAGTCAGGTCAGTGTTAAGGTTAGAACCAACTGGGTCAGGTGTTAGGGTTTGCGGTATGGGGCAAGAACTAGGGTTAGAGTTAAGTGTTGCAGCAGCACAAGGGAACAGCACTAACTACAAGGGAAAAGTGGTTATCAGAAAACTGATGCTTGTTCCTCAAACATACAGCAGCACTCGGCTTGTGCTCAGCTTTTTTTGTTGGTAAATCGCAGCAGTCTCAAGCAAAAATATTTATTTCTGCTGTTAAATATGCAACAATGATATACCCATCGCAATTTTGCAAAGATCTGCAGCAAAAACTTCAGATCTTTTTTACATTTCCAGTCAGGAGTTTTCACTGCTTGCCTACTTTTTACAAGTTATTTCTGATCATGAGCCCTAGACAGAATTTTTTGTCATCCAGGCATTGAAAGCCAGTAATAGCACCAAAGGACCATTTCTATTTTAAAGCAATCTCTTCAATCTTCTTCTTCTTTATCAAACACTTTGTCTGTGACACGAATGAAAATGCATTGCGCCACTGTCAAGCACTTAAGTCAGGCCCAGTACATCCAACTTCGGCATGGAAAAGAATCATCTTGTCTTTGAGCAAATTCTTTGCACAGAATTTCCATAAGGTGGGGATGCTATTTATACTGATGACAGGCCCCTGGCATTCCCAATGGGATGTATGGTATGTTCATGGCATGTCCATCTCTCATTTTCATACAAAAAGTTATGGATATATTCTACACTCTAGCACAAACTGAAACATGAAAAGAAACTTTATAATCTGATGCCAACCAACACAATAAGTGCAGCTTCAATAACCAAACAAAAAGTCCTCTGGAATGACAAGAACACCGCCATCAGCTTCAAGATCAGACTGATGCATTCCCTGGTCACGTCCATATTTTTGTACACATGTGAAACATGGATATAACAGCAGACATTGAAAGAAGGATAAATGCGATAGAGATGAGATGCTATAGCAAACTTCCTTGTACCTCATACAGAGATCACACAACAAATGAAGTGGAAACCAGAATCAAAAATGCTGTCGGGCCATATGAAGAGCTTGTCAACTTCAATGAAAAAAGCAAACTGAAGTGCTGCAAGCACATCACACAAACATCTGGACTGGCCAAGACTGTCCTACAGAGAACAGCACAAGGAGGAAGATAAAGAGGTAGACAAAGAAAATGATGGCAAGACAACATCAGAGAGTAGACTGGCCTCAAGAGAAACGACTTGCTACAAAAAGCTCGAAACTGCAGGGAGTGGAGGAAGCTGGTTGCAAAATCTTGAGTTGTGCTCCAACAGTCTACAGGACTGTGGGATAGGTGAAGGTGAAGAAACACAATATAAAGAAAAGAACTGTGTACCCTGATAGCAAATTTCTCAATATAAAGAAAAGACCTTTACAAATTGATATTAACTAACTAGATATAAAGGAAAGATGCTACTTTTTCATCTAATTAACTAAATATGAGGGGAAGAGCTTTACATTTTGATACCAACCAACCCAACTCCAAAGAACTTTATACTTAGAAACAAAACTTACCGATAGGGAAGATCAAAATAACTCACTTTGAAGGGTGAACTTTATACTTTGATACAAAATGAGTTGACTTTGATCCAAAGTAACTCATTATGAAGGGAAGAACTTTATACTTTGAAACTCGCTCACTCAGTAGGAAAGAATGAGTATAAACACAAACTTGCTAAGAAGAAAAGAATTTTATAATTCAATATCAAACCAACATAAAGGAAAACTTTTTACTTTGATTTCAGCTAATTCAGTATAAAGAAAAATGTTGGTAAAGTATATCACTATATGTATTTAAAATTTATATCTTAATACTGATTTATTAAAAATTCTAATGCATTGGTATCAACCAACTCAATACCGAGTAAAGAACTTATATTTTGAATCCAACTAAGCATGAACGAATGCTTTATACTTAAATGCTTTATACTTTGATACAAACTTTTAAAAAATTGCATTCATTACCAACAGAATCAATATGAAGGGAAAAGAATGATACTTTTTGATACCAACTAACTAAAAATATGAAGAAAAAAACAATACTAACTAAAATTATGAAGAATAAAGGGTACTAACTAAAAATATGAAAAAAAAACCTATCTAACTAGCTTGATACCAACTGAATATGAAGGAAACAACTTTATACCTTGACAACTTGCTAAGTGTGAGAGAAAAAATAACTTTGTTCATAGATATAAACTACGTCAATATTACAGAAATAAGCTATTATTTAAGGCATTTGACCTCTGCTAGCTCAATATTTGAGGAATAACATTCTTAGATATTAACAAACTCGGTATAAAAAAATTTATACCTCAATATTTCAATACCAGGTTTATATTCTGATGTAATCTTCCACACAAGCTTTACATGGCGACATTAAATGTAATGGAAATGTTCTTTATGCGTTTCCTTCAAAATGTAAGAAAGTAAGCAGCACTCTGACACCGACTACATGAGTTAATCTCCTTATAAAACTTCATGACTTGCTACAACCATTTAGCCTGTACAACTGAGCAAGCTGTGGTAAAAAGCTGGTGAAAAAACTGGCTGGGCTGAGTGATTTGAGGGCTGTAGTCTAGTTTTTATTGCTTTGTCTACACAAAAAACAGACACCTTTACTTATAATCATATAACCCCCTCACACACATACACACAAATTTTCCCTCTGGAGTTAACATCAGTGCCAACTCCACTCCCCCCAAAAGTCCTTTGGATGAGACTATATAAACAAAGGCCCTGTGAGCGAACGCACACAGAACATCTTGCCCACATGTTAAAACCTGTTCCACTTTCAGAAGAGTAGGCCATTGTGTGCTGGTGGGAACAGATGACAAAACGTTTTAAACAAAACTGCACAAAAATGGGGACAGGATGTAAAAAAGCACACGACTGCTCATTTCATTATCCTTGAACAAAATTTTTTATATCAAACACACACACACACACACACACACACACACACACACCATGCAAAGCATACATCTAGTTTTGTTTGTTTTCTTCACGTAGAGGTTTTGAAGGGCTTTTCCACACACGGACACACACACATGCTCACACTCACTCACACGCACACGCACACACACACACACACGGAGCATAAAAAGTATACATCTAGTTGGGTTTTTTCCATGTTGAGGTAGAGCTTTTTGCACGTCGAGGTTCTGAAGAGCTTTTTGCACATCGAGGTTCTGTAGAGCTTTTTGCACACTGAGGTTCTGTAGAGCTTTTTGCACATCGAGGTTCTGTAGTGTAGAGTTTTTTGCACATCGAGGTTCTGTAGTGTAGAGCTTTTTGCACATCGAGGTTCTGTAGTGTAGAGCTTTTTGCACATCGAGGTTCTGTAGTGTAGAGCTTTTTGCACATCGAGGTTCTGAAGTGTAGAGCTTTTTGGACATCGAGGTTCTGAAGTGTAGAGCTTTTTGGACATCGAGGTTCTGAAGTGTAGAGCTTTTTGCACATCGAGGTTCTGAAGTGTAGAGCTTTTTGGACATCGAGGTTCTGAAGTGTAGAGCTTTTTGGACATCGAGGTTCTGAAGTGTAGAGCTTTTTGGACATCGAGGTTCTGAAGTGTAGAGCTTTTTGGACATCGAGGTTCTGAAGTGTAGAGCTTTTTGGACATCGAGGTTCTGAAGTGTAGAGCTTTTTGGACATCGAGGTTCTGAAGTGTAGAGCTTTTTGCACATCGAGGTTCTGAAGTGTAGAGCTTTTTGGACATCGAGGTTCTGAAGTGTAGAGCTTTTTGGACATCGAGGTTCTGAAGTGTAGAGCTTTTTGGACATCGAGGTTCTGAAGTGTAGAGCTTTTTGGACATCGAGGTTCTGAAGTGTAGAGCTTTTTGGACATCGAGGTTCTGAAGTGTAGAGCTTTTTGGACATCGAGGTTCTGAAGTGTAGAGCTTTTTGGACATCGAGGTTCTGAAGTGTAGAGCTTTTTGGACATCGAGGTTCTGAAGTGTAGAGCTTTTTGGACATCGAGGTTCTGAAGTGTAGAGCTTTTTGGACATCGAGGTTCTGAAGTGTAGAGCTTTTTGCACATCGAGGTTCTGAAGTGTAGAGCTTTTTGCACATTGAGGTTCTGAAGTGTAGAGCTTTTTGGACATCGAGGTTCTGAAGTGTAGAGCTTTTTGCACATCGAGGTTCTGAAGTGTAGAGCTTTTTGCACATTGAGGTTCTGAAGTGTAGAGCTTTTTGCACATCGAGGTTCTGTAGTCAAGGTTCTGAAGTGTAGAGCTTTTTGCACATCGAGGTTCTGAAGTGTAGAGCTTTTTGGACATTGAGGTTCTGAAGTGTAGAGCTTTTTGCACATCGAGGTTCTGAAGTGTAGAGCTTTTTGCACATTGAGGTTCTGAAGTGTAGAGCTTTTTGCACATCGAGGTTCTGAAGTGTATAGCTTTTTGCACATCGAGGTTCTGTAGTCAAGGTTCTGAAGTGTAGAGCTTTTTGCACATCGAGGTTCTGAAGTGTAGAGCTTTTTGCACATCGAGGTTCTGTAGTCAAGGTTCTGAAGTGTAGAGCTTTTTGCACATCGAGGTTCTGAAGTGTAGAGCTTTTTGCACATCGAGGTTCTGTAGTCAAGGTTCTGAAGTGTAGAGCTTTTTGCACATCGAGGTTCTGAAGTGTAGAGCTTTTTGCACATCGAGGTTCTGAAGTGTAGAGCTTTTTGCACATTGAGGTTCTGAAGTGTAGAGCTTTTTGCACATCGAGGGTTCTGAAGTGTAGAGCTTTTTGCACATCGAGGTTCTGTAGTCAAGGTTCTGAAGTGTAGAGCTTTTTGCACATCGAGGTTCTGTAGTCAAGGTTCTGAAGTGTAGAGCTTTTTGCACATCGAGGTTCTGTAGTCAAGGTTCTGAAGTGTAGAGCTTTTTGCACATCGAGGTTCTGTAGTCAAGGTTCTGTAGTGTAGAGCTTTTTCACTTGAGGTTCTGTAGAGCTTTTTCACCTTGAGGTTCTGAAGAATTTCACCTTGATGTTCTGTAGAGCTTTTTCCACGTTGAGGTTTAGGAGATTTTCCAGGTTGAAGTTTAGATTTTCCACATTGAGGTTTAGGAGAGCCTTTCCCCCGTAAGGTTTAGGTTTAGCTGAGTTTTTTCCACGTTGAGGTTTAGTTGAGCTTTTTCCACATTGAGGTTTAGCTGAGCTTTTTCCACGTTGAGGTTTAGCTGAGCTTTTTCCATGTTGAGGTTTAGTTGAGCTTTTTCCACGTTGAGGTATAGGGGAGCCTTTTAATGAAGTTTTGAAACTGATATTTCCGGTTGAAGTTTTGATGGTGATTTCCATGGTGAAAGTTAGAGATCTTTTCTGTTTTAAAAAAACAACAAAAACCCAGTAAATATTTGGTTAAAACTAAAAACAATAATGATGATTTTTTTTTTTAAAAGCTTAAAGAAGAGAAGAATTATAACACTAATGACAATGGTGTGGTTAAATAATATAATACTAATAATGATAAAGCATTGATAGCGCGTGTGCATGTGTGCATGCTTGCGTGTGTGTAAGTTAAACTTCTATTTTCATATGGTATATTAAATAAACAGTGCGAATGCTTTTTTTTATCAAGCCATCCAGCTGTAAATGTGTGCGTGCGTGCATGTGCATGTGTGTGTGTAATTGTATGTATGTGCAAGCGTGTGCATGCGTCTGGTATACATGAATTAACAACTATGCAAAGTAATAAGAACGCAGATGTGTTATGTACAAACTACAACTTGTGTAAACAATTGACTTTTTAAAAATTAAATACCTGAGCAAATGAAGAAAAGTAAGAGAAAGACAGACAGAGAAACAGTACTAAGTGTATGGGATGCTTTCAGTAAATAAAATGAGCATTTCATTTAGCAAATGCAATGCTTTTAGTGTAATATAATGCATTATGATATGACATATAATTATTTGCGCTCTGTGTGTGTGAGAGAGCGTGTGCATGAGTGCGAGTGTTATTCTTTTTAGGTTCAATTTCTTTTTCTTCCGTTTGATTTTTATTTATTATTAATTATTAATTATATATATTTATATATATTATTTATATATTATATATTATTATATATATATATATGATAACTTGTAACCCACATAATTTCTCTGTTGGGATAATAAAGTTGTGGTAATGGATATAGGTCTATATTCAGACAGATTGGCAGGTTCTCCTAATGTATGTAGAGGCAGAACTTTTGCCTGTTTTAACTAAAGGAAATAACTCTTGCCAATATCAAAGATGCACTAAGCTAAGTTGGGAGTATCAGTTATAGCACAGGCAGTAATTTTTTTAATATTTTACTGTCAATTTTGTCAAGATCTTTTAATCCCGACTTTTAATTTGATAAGCTGTTAATAACTTCTGTTACTGTCAATAGGGGAATGGCAAATTCAGAAGAAATGCTTTATGATGAACAGTATTGTTTTAATTCTATCAGCTTGTTTTCTTTTATCACTTGATATTATTTATCAATTCCTCAATGAGTTAATAAAGTGAAGGTTTCTGCTGATATTTTATTTTAGGACTTACTAGATGTTAAGTCTTGAATTAATATCCAAGGTACATAATAATGGCTTTCCAAATCTTTGAATTCTGCGCTGAAGACAGCAAATCTTGAAAGCATTTTATTTCGGATTTGTGCTTAACTGAGTGCATTTTCTGAAAGATTCTCTGAATGTTGAGGTGGAGAATGTCCAACAATGTCAAATGATGTATACCTGGTTCTCTGCTTCCACTTGCTCGTGCCGCGTCCTCAGGCATTGAAGTACCTAGGACGGGAACAGCTTCCATGACAGAATGATTCTGCACAAAAAAGCAAAATATTTTAAAACTGAATGCCTGCACAAATGATGTAAACGCTTGTGCACACACACAGAAAGAGAGAAAGAGAGGGGGGGGGATACAGACACAGAAATGCAGAGTGACAGACACATACAAGACACAAATACTGAAAGAAACAAATAGGCAAACGGTACATTCACATGAACAGGCACGTACACACACGCACACGCGCACACGCAACAACACACACACACACACACACACCACACAGGTGGATCGGTCGTTTAGAAGTTAACAGTAAATTCATCTGCCTACAAAAGGAGAAGTGTGGGTTCCATTCCTGTTTGAGCCAGATCTTTGCCCCTTCCACTACAGTGGTGGTTGGATGCTTGTCTTGTGCATGGACAGTAAACCCAAGTCCATCCGTTGTATAACACACATTAAGCCCACATAAAAAACCACAGCAACAAGACAGTCCTTGGCAAAATTCTGTTCTAAGTTATTCATACTCAGGGGAAGAAATGCATATGCAGGCAGGAAAATGAAGGAACGGGTGGCGCTGCTCTTGTAGCAAAAAGCTCTCCCCTGGCAGTGGAGTCCAATCTTTGAGCTGAGAAATTTGCCGTGATTGAAAATAGTATACAATACAATGCAATATATTACATAATACACAACAATACAATACAAAACACAAAAACAAAAGACAGGAAAACATTTCTAACAATCCTGTTGTTCTGTTCTTTACCTGAAAGGATGTGGCAGAAATCCCACTGTGCCTTGACTGGTGTAGGCTATGACAGAATCGTTGACTTGACTGGTGTAGGCTACGACAGAATCGTTGACTGGTGTAGGAGACTGATGACACTGACTGGTAGCTACGACAGAATCGTGACTTGACTGGTGTAGGCTACGACAGAATCGTTGACTTGACTGGTGTAGGCTACGACAGAATCGTTGACTTGACTGGTGTAGGCTACGACAGAATCGTTGGGACGGATTGACTGGTGTAGGCTACGACAGAATCGTTGACTTGACTGGTGTAGGCTACGACAGAATCGTTGACTGACTGGTGTAGGCTACGACAGAATCGTTGACTTGACTGGTGTAGGCTACGACAGAATCGTTGACTGGTGTAGGCTACGACAGAATCGTTGACTGGTGTAGGCTACGACAGAATCGTTGACTTGATGTGTAGGCTACGACAGAATCGTTGACTGGTGAGGCTAGACAGAATCGTTGAGATGGTGTAGGCTACTACAGAATCGTTGGCTGGTGTAGGCTACGACAGAATCGTTGACTTGACTGATGTAGGCTACAACAGAATCGTTGACTGGTGTAGGCTACGACAGAATCGTTGACTGGTGTAGGCTATGACAGAATCGTTGACTGGTGTAGGCTACGACAGAATCGTTGACTTGGCTGGTGAAGGCTACGACAGAATCATTGACTTGGCTGGTGTAGGCTATGACAGAATCGTTGACTGGTGTAGGCTACGACAGAATCGTTGACTGATGTAGTCTTCAACAGAATCGTTGGCTTTACTGGCGTCTCTGATCAAATCAGTTATTTGAATGGTGTAGTCTCCCACAGAATTGTTATCTTGACTGGTGGTGTTTTCTGAGGAACCGCTGATACGACTGGAGATGTGGCAGAAATCCCACTGTGACTTGACTGGTGTAGTCTTTGACGGAATCATTGGCTTGACTGGTGTCTCCCATGGAATCGGTTATTTAAATGGTGTAATCTTCCATGGAATCAATGACTTGAATGGGTAGTCTCCCATGGCACGAATCCGGTCTGAAAAAAAAAGTTTTTGTTGAGTGTCTTTTTTCTTTCCTTCTTCGGCTAGAGCTCCAAGGTTCACCAATGGTGAGATTTTGTGTATGCAATGGTTTTACCCATCATCAAGTTAGCCACAGTCCAATCATATCAAAGTTAGATGCGTAAGTTGGAGTATCAGTTATAGCATACTTATTATTTTTTCACATCTTACTATCAATTTTGTCAAGATCTGTTCAAAACTTGTTATTGTATGGCAAATTCTGAAGAAATGCTTTTTGATGAACAGTTTTGTTTTAATTCTATCAGCTTGTTTGTTTTTGTTCTAACACTTGATATCAATTCCTCAAAGTTAACAAAATGAAGGTCAAGTTGTCCGACATATTTTTTCTTTAGGACTTTTTAGAAATCTCGTCTTATATTAATACTCAAGGTACCAATGGCTTTCCAAATCATTTTTTAACTCTGCGCTGAAGACAGCAAATTTTTAAAGCATTTATTTTGGATTTGTGCTTAGCTGAGTACATTTTCTGAAAGACTAAATGTTGAGGTGGAGAACGTCCAACAATGTCAAATGATGTATACCTTGATCTCTGCTTCCACTTGCTCGTGCCGCGTCCTCAGGCATTGAAGTACCTAGGACGGGAACAGCTTCCATGACAGAAGGTTTCTGCACAAAAAAAGCAAAATATTTTAAAACAATGCCTGAACGTATACATGAGCAAGCACATGTGCGCACACACAGAAAAAGGAGAGGGGGAAAGGCGGAGACAGAGATGCGGAGAGACAAAGACACATACCAGACACAAAACACTGCAAGAGATAGGCAGACGAGTACCTGCACATAAACAGGCGTGCTCGCAAACTAAAAATGTTCTGTTCTTTACCTGAAAGGATGTGGCAGAAATCCCACTGTGACTTTACTGGTGTTGTCTTCGACAGATTCGTTGACTTGACTGGTGTGATCTTCGATGGAATCCTTGTCTTGACAGGTGGTGTTTTCTGAGGAACCGGTGATTTCACTGACACCTTCCATGGAATCGGTGACTTGAATGGTGTAGTCTCCCATGGCACAAATCAAGTCTGAAAAAAAGATAAGTTGTTTTTGTTGTTTTTTTCCTTTCCCTTGCTAGAGCTCCGAGGTTCACCAATGGTGAGATTTTGTGTATGCCACTGTTTTTACCCACCATTAAGGTAGCCACATTGCCCACTTAAGGGTTGGTGTCTATACAAGACACCTGTGTACATGCAGTTTTTTTTTTTACAAAGATTTTATCATCTATTCCTACCAGCACAAAATGCCCTTCTATTACTGTCAATGGGGGTATGAAAAATTCAGAAGAAATGCTTTTTGATGAACAGTACTGTTTTAATTCTATCAGCTTGTTTCTTTTTGTTCTATCACTTGATATCAATTCCTCAATGTTTGCAAAATGAAGGTGAAGATTTTCTGCTCATATTTTTTTTGAGGATTTGGAAATCATGTCTTAAATTAATAGTCAAGGCACTGATGGTTTTCCAAATCTTTTTTAATTCTGGGCTTAAGACAGCAAATCTTGAAAGCATTTTATTTTGGATTTGTGCTTACAGACTCTGAATGTTGAGGCGGAGAACGTCCAACTATGTCAAATGATGTATACCTTGTTCTCTGCTTCCACTTGCTCGTGCCGCGTCCTCAGGCATTGAAGTACCTAGGACGGGAACAGCTTCCATGACAGAAGGATTCTGCACAAAAAAGCAAAATATTTTTTAACTGAATGCCCGCACGTATGTGCACACACAAGTGCGCACACAGAGAAAAAAAGAAAGCGAGGGTGGGGGAAAGGCAGAGAGACAGATGCAGAGAGACAGACACATACAAGACACATATACTGAAAGAAACAAATAGTCAAGCGAGTACATGCACATAAACAGGCACGCAAACACATGCACACAGGTGGATCGTCTTGACTACAAAACGAGAAGTGTGGGTTCCACTCCTGTTTGAGCCAGATCTTTGCCCCCTTCCACTACAGTGTGAGTATGAGTGTGTGTGTGTGTGTGTGTGTGTGTCTTTGTGTATGAGTGTGTGTGTGTGTGTATGAGTGTGTGTGGTGAGTGTGTGTGTGTGTGTATGGTGTGTGTGTGTGTGTGTGTGTGTGTGTGTGTGTGTATGAGTGTGTGTGTGTGTGTGTGTGTGTGTGTGTGTGTGTGTGTGTGTGTGTGTGTGTGTGTGTGTCTTTGTGTATGTGTGTGATGCCAAAGCAACAATCTACACCATCACTAACCAAGATAGACTTTTTACAACCATCCTATTCTGTTTCTATGGAAAATAGATATGGCTTTCTTTACGACAAGCCTGCTGTTTTTAGTGAGAAAAAAAAGGTTTCACTGTAATAAGTCTGGAAATTTTGTCAACTTTCAGTAAATTACTGGGGAAAAAACAAATACCCAGCATGAATAGTACTACAAAAAATGGCTAAAAATACCCACCCCCAAACAATACATGTACTTACCTCTGTGAGGTCTTGATACGTGCAGCATCTACAATTCAGAGACAAGGCAAGAGAACTAAGATGACCCACATGACCCCTTTGACATCTGTGCTAGGACTTCTAAGGCATCAGGGCGAGAAGGAAGAGACCCAGAAGATCAAGCAAATGCTAGAGGAAAAGAGTCTGGGGGCCAGATGTGTCCCTTCCCCTTAGGAGCACTGTGTTTGTGTGCCAGGGGTTTTAGGCTGCCTGTGCCTCTCTAGGACACCTTCCCCTTAGGAGCACTGTATGCCAGGGGGTTTAGGCTGTGTGCCATTTCAGGACACCTTCCCCTTAGGAGCACTGTGTGTGTGCCAGGGGTTTAGGCTGTGTGCCATTGCAGGACACCTTCCCCTTAGGAGCACTGTGCATGTGCCAGGGGTTTAGGCTGTGTGTGCCTGTCTAGGACACCTTCCCCTTAGGAGCACTGTATGCCAGGGGTTCTAGACTGTGCCATTTTAGGACACCCAGGTCGATGTGCCATTTCAGGACACCAAAATCAGTGTCAGCACCAAGACGGGCTCCGGTTGGGATCGCTGAAGAAGGCTGAAATGCTTCTGACAAATGCTGATGCAAACTCAAGAGGACTGAGATGCTGTCAGGTCTATTGTGCACACACGCGTTGACAGGTTGCCGGCGGTACAAACATACCTGTGAAGTGTGCAGGTAGCGGTTGCCTGTTCGGAGGCATTGTGTCACTACCTCTTCATGCATGCTGCTGCATGTCGAACAGCAAATGTCCACGAAGACCACAGTCCTCATTGCTCTCATCGCATTTGATCCCTGAAGTGTTTCAGAGATGGGAGGTCATACAGACACCACTCTGAGACGAAAAACCCAGACTCTTATCAATATTGCTGTTTGACGCAGTGGAATCCAAAAACAGATTCCATGGTGCAAATCCTTGGGCAAAGATGCCAGGATCACGCAGTGAAATCGGAAAAACAGATTGCATGCCATAGATCCCTGGGCATGCCAGGCTCATGCAATAAATCGGAAAACGGATGTGCATAGTGTAGATCCCTGGGCGACAATATCAGGCTCTGCACCAATTTGCCCAGTAAGATTTTGATTTCTAAGACTTTGCCCTTCAGGGGCTAGTGGCTTTGCCCTTCATAGATCTGCCTGACAGGTTGTGTAGGTTTACCCTACAGGATTCTGCTCCTCTAGGCTTTTGTCTTTCTGGGCTTTTGTCTTTCAGGGCACTGCAGATTTGAAAGTTTGCCCTTCAAAGTTCTGTGAAATCATCTCCCCTTCTACTCCCTATCACCCTATCAGCCTCCAGCACAAGTCAAGTCAAGTCAAGTCATGTGGGTACGGACAAGTTCACTGGGTCTTGTGCTCCGCATCGTGATGCTGGCGTCTCCAGAGCCTGCAGCGAGAAGGTCAAGGACGAGTGGAGAAGACCTGGTGACAAAAACCATAAACACAACTCTGGAGTTTATATCAAAATACTTATATATATAATACAAAAAAATTTTAAGAGGTTGCTGAAAGGTTTTGAGCCTCGTCAATATATTTTTTTTTAACGGTTACCTACCCAGGTCAAATGGTGGTGGTTATAATCTGTTGCACTCTTTCCTTGTATACATTTCTACCATTTTTTTATATTCTGAACTTCCTCCATCTCAAAAGTGCTGTAAAACATCCAATTTAAAAGCTGTCTGACGTAAAAACAGCTTTATGCCCACTTCAATTCTAATATTGAACAAGGATTTCATAATCACAACAAACTAGGACTGACTGGACAAAAGAGCATTTGTTTTTTAAAATTGTCATCCGTTCCTACTGCCGCACAATGGCCTACTCTTCCAAAATGCAGAACATGATATTCTGCAAGGTTTGCATATGGGACCTTGATTTATAGATTATCCAATGGACTCCCTGGGAAGTGGAATCGGTACTGGTGTTAACTCCAGATGAGAAATCCCCTCAAATGGGTGCCTCCATGGTGACTTAATCCCAGGCTGTCAGATCTTGAATGCTTATAACCTCTAACCACTGGGTTATTCAATCAATCCCCCCACCCCCCCAACCGCCGAAGATTTGTGTGGTACCTATACAGCTTATCCAACAATATTCAAGTTTTTCCTACTTGCCGGCTGGAGTGTAGTAAAATTATTACCACTTTAGAAAACATCACAAAAATATAATGCATGTAAACTCACAAAACACCCACTGCTTAAATATTATTCAATACAAACTCATCATACGCAAACAATTTATCTGGGGAAAGGCAACAAGCTATAGCTTATTTCAAGTCCTTTTGCCCACTGCTCTCGCAAGACTGCAGTACCACAACACTCAATAACACAGCTGCATGTACATGGAGACTAGATTTTTTTTTTTTTAATTTGAGTGCTTATTCAAGTATCCTCAAAATTACAAAGGAAAAAGAAAATGGTAATTCTCTCCCCAATTGATCCTGTGAGGTTGTCGATGTCTTAAATTAAAAGATATACACTTTTTTTTTTTGCTCTTCAACTAAGGTTCTGAGGTTCAACTATGGTGCAGTTTTGTTTATGCAGCCATTTTACCACCATTACAATAACGGCATTCCGACTTCTGGGATGATGTCTAAAAACACCAGTGTGCATGTGGGGTATGTTTTGGGTTTTTTTAATTATCATCCGCTCCAAGCAGCACGCGATGGCCTACTCTTCCTAAAGACAAAAGTGGTTTTGACATGTGTGCAGGATGTTCGCATCTGTTTGTAACAGGATGTCAGCTAATAAGTCTCATCAGAACTTTTGGGGGAGTCGAGTCAGTACACACCACCTTCAATAAATGGAAAGAAAATGCTCTTACCGAATGATCCTGTAAGGCCTATACAGAACTAGGATGCAGGGTGAGGCGCTGTCAGGGATCGTGCTGTGTTCTGAGCTGAGGCTCTGTCAGGGATCAGCTGTGTTCAGTCAGGAGCTTCAGGATGAGCACATGCTGGCAGTGCCCCTGCTGGTCAACCTGGAAATCACAACATAGTTCTTGTCACCACAGGTTTGGTAATTTTTCTAGCAAACTTAATCGTGAAGACATAACACTAATTTGAAGCAAAACAGTGCACATTTGCAATTTTGTTAACCTTTTCTCTGAAACTATTCTTTCTCATTTCATACTCCTGAAGTAAGAATGTAGCCACCTAAATGGCTGCGGGGGGGAGGTCGCATAAACAAAAATCTCACCATTGGTGAACCTAGACTTAGAGCTCTAGGCAAGGCGCAAGAGAGAATGATTTTATTTCATGTTTTAGATCTACTAACCAAAAAAGCAATATCAGGGTTGTCACTTCTTTCTTTCAATGGTTCCAAAAATATTCACTTCAAGTTCAAAACCAACTCCTTTCATTCCTTAGGCCAAGAATGCCAGGCCATGCTGCGGACACCAGACGATTCAGCTCGATTTATCATCCCCAGTATACAGAAAATACAGAAAAAATTCAAATTAACTACCGTAATCAAAAATACATTACAGATGACAATGCGTGATATTACACAGAAAATATAGACATCCCATGCCCATCCCAATGTTTACAAATATCACTACCTGAGAACACTACAACATAATCTACAGGCAAAAATATAGAAAGTATGAAAGAAAAAAAAGTTGCAAGAACTTGTAAAAGGCATGAGAATAAAAGTGGAAAATAAACAAAAGGACAGGAAAGGCAAGGAAAAAAACAAAGTGTGACAGAAAGGGAAAATTCAGCACAATTTCCAAAAGTGGGATGCTAATTTTACAGGGAAAAGAAAAAAAGCTGGCAACCCCCACGGAGGGGAAAATCCAAACAAACAACAACAAAAGATTTGCAATTGATGTTGACCCAATCTCTACATTCTATTCTATCTATAAAAAAAAAAAACAATAATAAAAAACACAAAAAAACAACAACTAAAGTTTAGAATTATTTCTCATTTACTGCCCTGACCACTGAATTGGTACTGATGATAACTCAGTAAAAATCCCCTAAAAGAGGTGCCTTGGAAGGGCTTGAATTGAACCTGGGCTGTCAGATCACAAACACAAAGCACTATTACAGTAGGCTATTAGGTAACAGCCCCCCCCAAAAAAAAAAAAAAAAAAAAAAACCTAAAGAAATTTATTTCAAAAATACATTTTCCCCTATTTAAAAAAAAATCTTTACTCACTTTTCTTCTTGTGTGGTAGTCAGTGAGCCAGGGTGATGACCAGCTTGAAGAGTCAGAGATCCTCCCATGCAGGTCTTGCTGTCTTCTGTCAGAGGCTTCAGGGTAAGGGGGAGGGGGTGGCAGGTTTGTGTAGATCTGCTCTGAAGTATGTGTTGGTTTTCATTGGAATGCCAAGAAGACCTCATATTTGGCAGTCATCTGGCTGGATCCTCAGAGGTGCCTCTATCACCTTACCTCATGAATCTTAAGGCACAGGGTCTGAAGCAGTGTTGCGGGGGGGGGGGGGGTGGCACTGGATGTTCATGTGACCATCAGAGTGGGTTTGCAGCTTGTTCTGTTGTGAGGTTGAGTCTGTTGTGACTGGTCACTGTCAGAGCTGGTTTGTGGCTGTTCTTTTGCAGCATCGATTTTTGGCGTCCAGGTGTCTCAACGTCGGCAGGGTGTGATGGACAATGGTTTGCCAGCACGGTGAGTTCCAGCATGATTCTCTCGTTTTCATCAGTTTTGTGTTGTACCACAGGAAGTTTGGTGTTGTCTTTGTACCAGTAGTGTTTTTATTATTGTTTGTTTTTATGTTGTTTTTCTTGTTTGTTTGTTGTGGTTTTTGGGGGGGAGGGTGGGCCTTGGATGTTTCTTGCTACAGGTGAACAGTTGGAGGAAATCTGGAAACACAAGCAGAGCACATCATCAATCAAGTGTGCCAGACCATCAGTTACAACAGTACACTGTTTATACAAAGACCTCATTGAGGAACAAAGAGGTAGAAGTTTTACATTATTTAAAGATGCTACTGTTGTGCAGTGTTGTTCATGTTCATGACAGTCATATAAAACAGTATACAGCTCTAAAGGTATTTATATAATGTAACCTTTTAAATGAATTGATATACCAGTAACCCAAGTTCAAACATTCCATTTTTCATGGTTTCCCTAACCAAAGCCCTCATTACCTACTCTAGTATGCAGATTTGCAAAAACAATCAACTTTTGGTTAAAAAAAAAAGACCAGCTAGGGCCTGTGGCATGGACGATGGACAGCAGGAACATAGGCCCTACCCACTGTGCAGTCAGCCATCTGGGAAGGCAAGGTCACAGTGCTGCCAAGTTCAACTTTCCCCAGACCTTGCCTTAAGGCTAAGTTTTCAATGCAGTATCCCATACCTGCTCTGGGGTCAAGTTCAAATACCTTTATAGTTTATTCCTTGCAAAGAAAGAGAATTTAACCTAAGTACTAGACCATCAAATTTCTTTCCTGACCAACCAAAGGTTTTAATCATAGGTAAAGGTACCTTTTTTCTTCTTTACAACAGTGTAATTCACCCATGCACATTCAATTTTAACAACAAAATAAAAACAAGCTAGAAGATGAAAAAAAGCACCAAACAATCATTGCATCTTTTTGTAGTTTTAACATAAGTTTAGGACTACCAATAATTGTTTATGAACATACCCAAGTTCTTTGGTTCCAGAGAAGCATTCAATAAATGTGTTTACAGACTGTAATTCAAGGTCCCACACGGTTGCATTTGTAAAGTTTCCCCACCCCAGCCCGAAAACTGAGCTTGTTATGTAATACCCCAAAATCCATGAAGTTGAAACTGGACTAGGTTTCCCAACACTCAAGCCTGATAGTGATACTGTGATAGGCCTGGGCCTGCTGGTGAATTTTTCATAGAGGATAATGGAATAAGCATTTATGTGCTTTTCTATATCCAGTCCCCGTGTATATGCAGTTTTTGTAAATCGTGTCATCTGTTCCCACTGGCACACGTTGGCCTACTCTTACAAATTGCGGAACAGGATTTAACGTGTGCCCAAGATGTTCTGCATGCATTCGCACACGGGGCCTCGGTTTATAGTCTCGGTTTATAGTCTCATCCGAAGGACTTTTGGGGGGAGTGGAGTCAGCGCTGGTATTAACTCCTGAGGAAAAATCCCCTCGACCGGGAATCGAACGCAGGTCGTCAAATTTCGAGGCAATGTTCTGACCACTAGGCTATTGTCCCCCATAAATGCGGGAGGGAGAGTGAAGTTTACCACGTAGCCTAGCATTTAAAAGACTTTTTTTTTTTTAATCTTACCTTGTATAGCTTCTATACAAAGACCAACAGTTGGGGTGCAGCATGGTACTGTCGTTCGGAAAGTGCCAGTGTCTCTAAACAGCTTCAATCTTGCTGCATACAACCTGACATGAACTCAGCTGCTTTCGTTAACTGGGTCAAATTCGCGGTATAAACTATTTTGACCAATCAGCGACAAGTGCTGACGTTTGTGCAAGTTTTACAGGCTAGCCTACTTACAACGCAGCTTTGAGCAAAATAGTCAAGTCAAAATGATCTTTATTGAGGGTAAAAGATTAAGATTACACAACTTTTTTTTCATCCTGCTCTCACAACAACAAAAAATCAAGAAATTGACTTCTAAAACATTCAAAGACAAATATCAACCTTTGTTGAAGAAACTAAAATAAGATTTCTTTCCAACATATCTCACAAGACAAAACAAACCCAAGACAGTACAACATAAGCTCACGTCATAATTATACTGATAAAAATACAAAATAACATGGGTATGAATAATAAGAAGCAGCCAGATGTGAGGTAGTATCGAACATAAAGTGGACTTACAATTTGTCCATCAGATGTTTCTCAAAAGTTTCTTAAACATTTGTTTTGAAGGAACTGATTTTAGAAAAGGAGGTAGGTTATTCCACAATATTCTTCCTGAATAAGCAAGGCTTGATTTATAGAGATTATTATGGGGCCTGGGCAGAAACAGTCTATGGTAGGCCTGTTTTTATTGACATAGTAATCAAGCCTATGCCCTCATTCATCATATTCGCAGAACTTTTAATTTGAGGGACAAACTTCTTTTATTCTTTTTGTTTTACCTTCCTCATTCATTCTTTTTTTACCTCTGCTTTTATTGTTCTGTACGTTAGTTATTCCCAAACATGTTATCTTATTCTGAAGATTGAGCTGTTCCATTGCACGCTCCTTGCAGGAAAGGGAAGAGAGGGGGTTTCAGGCGTATGCCTAGTCAATCTTATTGGCTACAGTTGCTAACCCCTCCCTTCCCTTTCCATCATTATTCCTAGTGCTAATTTTTCCATTAAAGATCATAATCAGGGAAGATGTTATCAACCTTCCATGGATCTTAATTTCAAGCAGCACTTGCTTTCATTTGCAAATCTGTTTCCACTTCGCGCGCGCGCGCGCACACACACACACACACACACACACACACACACACCACACACCACACACACACACACACAACACACACACACACACACAACACACACACACACACACACACACACTTTCAGTTGACGAGTTTGGTTAATTTTTATGCATTAACAACCGAGATAAATTTTAATTACCAGCCCAGGTCTCTCATTCTCACGAATAAAGCCTGGTGGTTAGGGTGATGCGCAGGGCGCCGGTGATCTGCTGACCTGGTTCGAATCATCTTCAAGAGAATTTGTCCTCTGGAGTTAACATCAGTGCCGACTCCACTCCCCCCAAAAGTCCCTCGGATGAGACTATAAACCGAGGTCCCGTGTGCCAACACACGCAGAACATCTTTCGCACCCGTTAAAACCTGTTTCGTTTTTCGGAAGAGTAGGCCATCGTGTGCCAGTGGGAATGAGTGACAAAATTTACAAAACTGCATACACACGGGGACTGGATGTAAAAAAAAAAAGCACATGAGTGCTTATTCCATCATTCTCGAAATAAAAGAAAGAATAATAAAATTTGAAACATTTTAAAAGTGAAATTTGAAGCCTCCATTGGGTATCAGTAAACCGAGATGTTCAGCTTCAAGCAAAGAGATAATTGGTTCTAGAGAAGGGGGAAGGGGTTGGTGTTATTTTGACAAAAAACAGAACGTGGAATGTGGAGACCTCAGTTAATATGGGAAGGGGGACGCCACTACGATGACAGCTGAAAAACAAAGAAAAAGAAATTCATTAAAAACCTTTGTTTCTAACTTAGGCCCAAGTAGAATTTATACTCTCAACTCTGGCAAGCTCACTAAGTGCTTATGTTGTTGTTGTGGTGGTGGTGTGTGGTGGGTGGGGGGGGAGGGGGGGCGTGCGTGCGCGCGCGCACACACACACACACACACACACACACACACACACACACACACGCGGGCGCGCCCATGCCTGAGTGTGTATTCAGTAGGCCTACATCACAGCTTTATCATAATTAAGAATTAAGATATCAAATCAATATCTAGATCTACCCTATAAATCAAAACATCGAAGTTGTGTTGAATTGTGTTGTATTGTAGGTCTATGCTGCTCTAGGCTCTTACGGCAGATATCCCAGCTGTTCAACATAAAGGAAATCACTGAAAGGAAGTGGCATGGAATAAATACAGACACAAACCATACACAGCATGCTGCATAGGCGTTGCAGTATTTTTGGCACACGGGAACTTAGGCAAAGGCTCTATCTATCTATCTATCTATCTATCTATCTATCTATCTATCTATCTATCTATCTATCTATCTATCTATCTATCCCTTAGTCTGGCAACCATGGGGCACCCCCCCAAGACTTGACAACCAGTTCAAGCAAAGGATAGGGGGGGGGGGGGGGCATTCACTTATTCTATCTACATTTCACAGCAAACTTACTCTTTTTCATTGTAGCTTCTGTCATCAACCTTGTGTCACAAAAAAAACTATCTATTGGACACTTTAAATCACAGGAAGGATAAATTTCAGCAACTCAAAGTTAAGTTTTAGGGAATTCTGTAACTCAAAGAAAAACTATGCATTTCAAAGGGAGATCGTTTAATAAGGCTGAATGACACAGCACACGAACAAACGACTAAGTCACACTAGGCCAAATGCAATGTTCCATCAATATCACGACCTTTCTCCCAGATCACTCTGCCTGCTGCCTGTTGCGCAGAGAAATCATATTGCTCTTTGCTCCTTACAACCTGGTTTCTAGGAGGATAAGGTTTTGTTGCTGATACTGCAGTCTGCGGAAAAATCATTGCTGTGCCATCACTCATACAGATTCGCCTGTGCTGTAGCTTAGCAGCAGATGAATGGATGCCAGGTGTGTGTGTAGTGTTGTGCAAACGAGCTTTGATGAATACTTTAATGAAAAATGACGTTGTCTTGCCAGAGTGAACAATTGCCACAACTAGAGCTAGCCTATGTCTCACTCAGCTTGCCTGCTCAAAGACAAGTGTCTCTTTCTAGGCGAACAAAGAGACAATCCAGGAAAACACAAATGAACAAGTGAGAGTAGTCTATTATAACTGCACAAGCGACAATAACTTACCAGGAAACATTTTATTTCAAGGATTTATGTTTGTAGTTTGGGGAAGTGATAAGGTAAGTCTGCATTCCTTTCATTTGTTTGCTTTTTTCTCTCTCTCCACCACTAGGCCTATTCATTCATGGAGAGTGGTGTTTGTGGTTTGTTTCTTGACTGGAGTGGTAGTGATGGTAATTAGTTTTTGTAATTTGTGAAGAGGGCTGGTTTTTGTTGTTGTTTTACTTGCGTGTATGAATTATTTTGTGTTAGTTACGTTTTTTTCATCATTTATTTGTGCATGTATCATCTTTGCTTGTTTGTTGAATTCTACACCACTAATTGAAATTTAACCAATACTGGTTACTCAAACACATTCACATAGATGTTAAATTATTTGACTTGCTTTTGTCTTGTCGTCTTTTTGTTCCCCTTAGAAAGATAGAAAGCTTCACTTTTTTTTTTTCTACGGAAGTTTTACCCCTTTGTGGGACGTAAATTTCACATAGGACTTTGCAAACTTTAATTATCAAGAAAACCACCTTCTAGATCAGACGAAACTGCTTGCATTAGTTAGGCCTATGGACGTTTGTTATCAAAATCCACCTTAAAATTTGTTGTCTCGTTTCTATTTTTTCCTGTTTGTAGAATACCAATAGACTTTTCTTAATGCTTCAGTAATGCTAAAGACATTACATAATTACAGTAAAGATTGTTTTCCTTGTTGACATAATACAAACAATAATGGAATCACTTGTCAGTCGACTTATGAACGTTAATATTCATGTTGTTATTTTTTGTTTTCATTTCAGTATTTGTTGTTGGCCAATTTCCCCCTCTAGTTTCCACTATTGGGAGGAAAATCCAACAAAAGATTCATTCAATTCATTCATTTTGTGAATGTCATCATGAGCATCATCGTACAAAAAGAATTACGAAAGGCGGAAACATTACGCCGTAGACGGAACGAATATCGCAGACGGGAATCATTGGAGAATTATCCATACTTCTGGGCCGAAGAAGACATCTGCTTCGCCTTTGAGACACTCTCAAAGGTAAGGCACAATAAACATCATAGTGCGTGGAAATGTCCGTGTCAAAGTGAAGCTTTTTTTCTAAAAACAAACAAACAACCCCCCCCCCAAAAAAAAAAAAAAAAAAAAAAAAAAAAAAAAAAAGAAAAAAAGAAACACCACCAACAACAAACACGTAAACATTGATAGCTGCCAATGTAGTGGTAACAACGTGATACGATAGTAACAACGGAGGTGTTTGTTGTTTTATCCAATGTTTTTGTTGCTGTAGTACTCGGTGTGTATGTAAGAACTGAGTCAAATATAGGCCTAATATATTTCTTACTGATGTTGTTGCTCAGCGCTGATGAATCAACTGAGTCCAATTAAAAAACAACAACAACAACAAAACAACAAAACATTACATTCAAGGTAAAACTTTAACCGCCTTTTGTATTGGTTTGAAGGATTTTTTTGCTGTCGCTGCTGTTGTTGTTTATGGAGAGTAACTGACAGTTATTGTGGAGAAAGAGAAAGAGTCTTTAGACTTTATGTCCCCATCACCTGATATATTAACATTAAGCTAAACATCATAAAAATGCCACATGTAATAGGTAAGCTGCAGCTTCATGTTACTTTTAATAATAATAATAATAATAATAATAATAATAATAATAATAATAATAATAATAATAATAATAATAATATAATACATGGAATTTATACAGGCTCTTGCAAAAACAAATCAAAGCACTTGCATTCGACCTATGCAACAAACAAGCAATCAATGACAATTAATAGTTTTAGCAAATTCGAATGTACACACACACACACACACACACACACACACACACACACACACAACACACACACACACACACACACACACACACACAGCGCTTGCACACACTTAGGTTAGAGGTTAGGCTATACACTTTGGCAGGGTTTTTTTTTTTTTTAGAGTTGTCTTTCTTATATAGCGTTTACGCATGCGTCGAATTCCTACGGACGCCGAAATGTGCTTGTCGACGGAAGAGTAAACAACAAGATGAAGGTATAATTCTTTGGTTCATAACTAACCGATCGATTATCTTTTCTTTTTAATGTGGATCTTTTGACTCTGATATTGTATGTAGTATGAATAAGATAGCACATAACAGAATATTTTACTATCGTTTTCAAATGCATTCTTCAATTCCAAGCGATTCTCTTTTTCTTTCTGCAGTCTGAACCTCGACTGACGGTTGATCATTCGGTTGTGGATTTTAACCACCTACACCGATATCAGCATTTGTATATTTGAAGATCATCCTGATTGACTAATTATCTAAAATTCTGTGTGCTTAGTAAAATTGTTTTTCAATAAATGTAGACGGGTAAGATTGAGATTTTTGGGAACAGGTTGGTACAAGAGAATTAACAAATTACACAGAAAATTACAAGACCGGTATCATTAAAATAACAACAACAACAACAACACAGACACACACAGACACACAGACACAACACAGACCACACACACACACACACACACACACACACACACACACACACACACACACACACACACATACATGTCATGGCCATCGTGTGCTGGTGGGAACAGATGACATTTACAAAACTGCATACACACGGGGACTGGATGTAAAAAAGCACAAGAGTGCTTATTCCATTATCCGGAAATAAAAGAAAAATCAAATCAAACACACACACTGGGGACGGGATAGCCTTGTGGTCAGAACATTGTGCTGCTATCTGATGACCCCTGTTTGATGCCAGTTGGAGGGGATTTTTTCCCCTGGAGTTAAATGTTAACATCAGTGCTGACTCCACTCTCCCCAAAAGTCCCTCGGATGAGACTATAAACGGAGGCCCTGTGTGTGAACGCATGCAGAACATCTTGTGCACACATTAAATCCAGTTCTGCTTTTCATTACGACATGAGTAGGCCATCATGTGCTGGTGGGAATCGATGACAAGATTTACAAAACTGCATACACACCTGGACTGGATGTAAAGACACACATGAGTTCATTACCCTTGATGTAAAAGAATAAATGAAAGTAAGCACACACACATACACACACGCACCACACACACACACACACACACACACACACACACACACACACACACACACACACACACACACACACACACACACACAGATGTGCATATGTACAAAGTAGGGTATTGGCAGGAAAGAAAAGAATGGAGAGATGAGATGACTTCATTGACATTTGCACCCCCCCCCCCCCCCCCCAAACAAATCCAAGTAAAATTTTGGATAGATCTGCAGAATAAAAACACCAAAGTAATGAATAGTCTAGACCAGTCTTCATCAATTATCAATGAAAAGGACATATGCTGTACACTGTACACACCAATCTGTTTGTTGCCAACACAAGCAAATTTAAATGAAAATATATTACTTAAGAGGGGAGGACTGACTTCACTATCTTTACCAATGATGTATACATGAAGCTTTTAAAAAGTTTTTATTTTGGTTTTTGTCATGTTTTTGTTTGTTTGTTTTTTATTTAAAGTGAAACATATTCTGTTTCAGAGAGTGTTCAGTGTTCCAGAGTATACCCATGGGCAGGGTCCCATCAAGTTTTCTTGGCAAAGAACCCAAGGAAACTACTTGGCTACTACTGGGTCAGTATTTTTTTATTTGTAAAATTGGTTGTTTCACTTTTGACCTGGGATGGAGACATGGCCTGAAGGATGAAGTAGTGCTTCAGGACTTCTCATGAAGCTTAGAGCCAAGAAGAAATATTTGTTGATCTGATTGCTTTATCATGAATGGTAAAACATTCCGTTTTGATTTTTTTTCAAACCTGACAGCAACCAAGGTGCACGCTTGACTGTATTTGTGGAACTGTGGTGATTTCATTTTTGTTTGATTTGGTTGGGTTGTTTAACAAAGCTTTTACAAGTTTTTTTGTTTTCTATGAAATTGTAATAAAATGATTGCAGACAAAAACATGATGATTGATAGGTTGCAAGGATGGTCATAAGTGCCATGCACTGAGAAGCATATGACTGAGGTTGTTTTTGATGTAAATAAAAACCTTTCAGTTTAACAGTGATAATGATAAAGTTGGGGACAGGACAGCTCAGTGGTCAGAGCGCTCGCTTTCCCGAAGCTAAAGTTGAGCAGCATCAAGCGTGGTTACCAAGTGGATGGGTGACCGTTTGTGTGCCTTAGTTTCAGTACAGTCCCAAGTTCACCAACCTGTAAATGGGTACCTGCCCTCTTTAGAGTCAGGGGAGGTAAAACAGTGGGGAAGAGGAGATGGGCACTGCCTTCAATATGCTGGCCCCTAGAGAAGCTGAGATTTCTGACACTTTGCTCATCTACGACCACATAGGTTGTGGGACACCTTTACCTTTTTTACCTTTATGATAATGAAGTTTATGTTGACTCATGCCATAAAAATAGAACAAACTTTGAAAAATAAGAGAAAGAAGAAGAATTTGCTATATATGCATACTAATTTTGTTCACTTTTAGATGTAACTTTTTTTCTATCCTTACATGGACAGTATGTCACCCTCAGTTGTATTACAGAAAGTGGTGGTTGATTTCAGGGCCAACAACAAGGTGAAGATCTTTGACAGACACGGAGACCTGAAGGGAGATATCAACCTTCCAGGGTAAGTTGTTAGCCACAGCTGAATGAATGGTAAATGTGATGGGGTTTGTTGTAGTTCAGGGGTGTTGATGTTGTTGTTGTGACTGCTGCTGATATCGCTGTTTTTGTTGTTAACCAGTTAGAAACCCCTTTGTAGTTTTTTTAGTTACAAGAATTGACCAATCACACATGTGAAAGTAGCACCCAGAAGGCAGAAACTGGCCAGAAATGCTGGCAAAGCACGCTAGTTCTTTTGAATTTTTTCTTTGCAGATGGTGCCCATGTGAGCTTTCTGTGTGATTCAGTATTTTTCTTAACCATCTTTTTTTTTTCCCCTCTTGGATCAATGATTTTAGATATGAATCATACAACAATGGGAAACAAAACATTTGAAAAAAAACCCCACAACTTCCAGTTACTTGAGTTTGTGTCCTCTTGTTTATTCCCTGAGTGTGCAAACTGAAAGTGAAGTAAACAATTTTTTTCATGGGAAATTTGAAATCTATTGGTCAAAACATATCTGCAAGTACTTTGCAGAATAATGTTAGCTGTCATGAATATGATTTTGGAAATCTGTTTTTGTTGAGATTTAAGATCAAAAAGAGGAAACATTGCATTTTTCTAGAAGCTTTTGTAGAAATTCTAAATTTTTTTTTGGTCAAAAAATGTTTAACAATTTGCAGAATGTTGTTAGTTGTCATAAGTAGATTGGACTTTTGCAAAACTGTTTTTGTTGACACATCAAATAAAAGACAACACTGCAGTAGCCTTCAGACTTAAATAAACAGAACTAGGTGTTTTGCCATGTAAAAGCAGATATATGTCGTATGGTGGCTATACAGAAATATATGTAATCAGATTTATATGTGGTGGCTATACAGAAATATATGTAGGCAGATTTATATGTGGTGGCTCTACAGAATTGTATGTGGTGGTGGCTATACAGAATTATATGTATTCTGATTTGCATGTGTTGACTACATATTGAATGAAAGTGTGGGCATATTCATATGTGGTGTGTGTGTGTGTGTGTGTGTCTGTCTGTCTGTCTGTCTCTCTCTCTCTCTCTCTCTCTCTCTCTCTCTCTCTCTCTCTCTCTCTCTCTCTCTCTCTCTCTCTCTCTCTCTGTGTGTGTGTGTGTGTGTGTGTGTGTGTGTGTGTGTGTGTGTGTGTGTGTGTGTGTGTGTGTGTGCAGGCAGTGTACAGGGATTGGATGGGACAGTGATGGCGATGTGCTGGCGGCAGTGTGTGAACAGTCCACAGGCATTTTCCTGTGGGACGCCAACTCCTTCAAAACCACGCAGATCGACAGCGGCCTGAAGTCAGTGCTTGTTAGAGACCTTGTGTGTGTGTGTGTGTGTGTGTGTGTGTGGTGTGTGTGTGTGTGTGTGTGTGTGTGTGTGTGTGTGTGTGTGTGTGTGGTGCATGCGTGTGTGTGTGTGTGTGTGTGTGTGTGTGTGTGTGTGTGTGTGTGTGTGTGTGTGTGTGTGTGTGTGTGTGTGTGTGTGTGTGTGTGGTGTGTGTGTGTGTGTGTGTGTGTGTGTGTGTGTGTGTGTGTGGTATTTATTGTCGCTGAGTCTGTTGTTGGAGCGAAAAGATTGAGCATTGCTCGATGTGTCACTGATGTCAGATTTGCTCTGTATAGTTATTGTTGTTATTATTATCATGATAAAAATAATGATGATGATGATGATGATGATAAGAAGAAGAATATAATGATAATAAGGATGATGATAATGATAATTATTATGGTTGTTGTTGTCATCATCATCATCATCATCATCATCATCATTATTGTTATTATTATCATTATTATCATCATAATTATCACCATTGGTATTGTTGTTTTTATTATCATTATTGCCCATATCATTATCATCACTAGTTCTAATTGTTGGTATTACTATTGCTGTCATAATCACCATATTCATCATCATTATTATCTAGATCCATGCTTTTTTGCATTGTTCATGCTGGTGTGTACAGCTGAAGAGCATGTAGAAGTGTTTGGCTGATTGCAGGGATACCATGAGTTTTCTGCTGTGGTCCAAGAAAAACCATCTGCTGGCTGTTGGCACTGTCAAAGGAAACTTGCTGATCTACAACCATCAGACTTCCAGGTAGTGTGTGTGCTTGCTGTGTGGGTGTGTTTACATTTCACTACTTGGACATTCGTAGCTCATGTTGTCTTGATTACAATTGATTTATTGTTTTATTTACAATTAATCCCCAAAGTTAGGAACTAGCTACCTTAATGGTGGGCAAAAAGTGGTTGCATAATTAGCAAAAATCTCATCATTGGTCAACTTTGGAGCTCTAGCTGTGGAAAAACAAATCATAAAAAGAAATGTATGATTCCTAATGATTTTTACTTTGTTATTTTTGCTTTACTTGCAAGTAAAGTTTTGGTCATTTACAATCAGTCTTTAGAAAATGTTTACTTTGTTTGAATTGATTTATTTTTGGGTCATGTTTTCTTGTTTACATTCAATCTCTGGATAATGGTTACTTTGTTGCAATCAGATTATTTCCAGAAGATTTTTTGTTGACAGTTAATTTTCAGATTTTTTTTTTTTAAATGACAACAAAAGGTCATCAACTAGGAGTCAATAGAAACAATCTGACAAACTTCCAAGAAATGCTCACTTGTATATAGCATCTAGATTGAAGAGCTGGGGGTTGAAAAAAAGTAGAATGAAGATGGATACCATGTCTGCTTTCCTGTACATTTTTTTAAAAAATGGATATCACGTCAGTTTTCTGTACAGATAAGAAAATGAATATCATGTCAGTCTCCCTGGATATCACTTCAGTTTGCTGCACATATAAGAAAATATCCATTTTCTGTCCAATCACTGCCCCTTGCTATTAACAATATCCCTACGTTTAGGGAGAGAACCCTCTTTCCCAGCACATGTGCACTGTGCACATTTGTATGCTGCCATAACCTAGTAATAGGTGATATGGAGCGGAAGGTTAGTAGATGGTTGGTTACCCTGTAGCGGGTTTACCTGTAGGGAAAAGGTTAAATCTACATTGTAAGAGTTTGTTGGGTTGGTTTTTTTATCAGAAAAATCCCCATCATTGGCAAACACACGAAGAAGATCACCTGTGGGGCCTGGAGTGCAGAGGGCCTGTTGGCGCTGGGGAGCGAGGACAAAACCATCACCATCAGCAACGACGATGGGGACACGCTGCGACAGACCGCGCTGAGGGCAGAGCCCTTCAACGTGCAATTCTCAGAGATGAAGGGAGATGAGAGAAGCTCCATAGGGGAAAACACGGTACCTCTGACAAGTTTTCTGACTTGTCTTAAGCTGGAAAGAGTTATAGGTTTATCTTTATTTATTGAAAATTATCTAAAATTGGAAAGAGTCATAGGTTTATTTTTATTTATAGAAAATTGTATGTATTTGAAATTTAGCTTCTTGTCAGTACAAGGCAAGATTAAAAAAGGCAGCCAGCGTGTATTGCGTTTGAGCACAATTTTTTGTTGAGATGAGGAGTTACTTTTCCGCCAAACAGTATACTGACATTTTTTTTTCAGAAGTATTGTGAAGTGATCAGACTCAGTATTGCTCTCTCCTTCTCTTGTCAGTCCTACCAGTACAGATCAACCTTAAAATTTTTTTGCGATACCTCTTCTTTAACATGTTTCAAGATTGTGATTCACCTCACTCAGAGGTTTACTTTTTTTTTTTTCAATTCAGGAGCCTGATGTAGCCCAATACTCATATCGTTCATGATTAACCCCATTAAGAAACATTCAGTTTGCAGTCTGATACTTTTATCATTCATGATTTACCCCATTGAGAAATGTTCAGTTTGTAAGCCTGATACTTGTATTGTTCATTGATTTATCCCATAGAGAAGCATTCAGTTTGCAGTCTGATACTGATATCGTTCATGATTTACCTCATTGAGAAACCTTTAGTTCAGTGCAGTACAATGTTGCTGGTGGTTTGTTCAGGTGAGCGTGAACGTGGGCCGACAGACCTTGTTTCTGTTCAACATCAACGACCCTGACAACCCCATTGAACTGGCTTTCCAGACTCGCTACGGCATGATTATATCCTACAGCTGGTGAGTTGTGTATGTGTGTGTGTGTGTGTGTGTGTGTGTGTGTGTGTGTGTGTGTGTGGTGTGTGTGTGTGCGTGTGGTGTGTGTGTGTGTGTGTGTGATTGTGCATGTGTGTGCGCGTGCGCATGAGTGCACACCTTTCAGAAGAGTTGGCCACTGCATGCCTCTGTAGGAATAGATAACAAAACTGACAAAATGTATTCACAATGCTGTCATGTTAAGACATCATCCCCAAAGTCATAATACGGCTACCTTAATGGTGGGCAAAATTAGTGGTATACACAATATCCCGCCATTGGTGAACCGTAAGCTCTAACCAAGGAACAAAAAGACAAAAACAACAACAACAACAACAAAATGTATGTTCACAGCATGTGTTTGTGTGGGATGTTGTGTATGCCACATTTTTACCCACCATTGGTGAGCCATAAAGCTCTAACCAAGAAACAAACAGACTAAAAGACAACAGAAAAACCAACCCCCCAACAATGTACATTGACAGTGTGTTTGTGTTTATGTGCACAGGTTTGGTGATGGCTACATCCTGATTGGCTTTGCTCAGGGCTACTTTGTCGTCATTTCCACCCACATGAAGGAGATTGGACAGGTGAGAGCAAACAGATTTGTAAAATCTGCATCTGTTATGTGGTCCTGAATGTGTCTTGTTGCTTCTTTGATACAGTCAGGTTTCCTTGGGTGTATTATGTAGTGTGTGTGTGTGTGTGTGTGTGTGTGTGTGGGTGGGTATGTGTGTGTGTGTGTGCGTGTGTGTGTGTGTGTGTGTGTGTGTGTGTGTGTGTTAGTGGGTGGGTGTGGGTGTGTGCGCTCGCTCGTGCGTGGGTGTGGGTGTGTGCGCTCGCTCGTGCGTGTGCCCTCATGTGTGTGGTGTGTGTGTGTGTGTGTGTGTGTGTGTGTGTGTGTGTGTGTGTGTGTGTGTGTGTGTGCTGTCTTCAAATTAACGACTCTTCACTCATGATATTAGACGAGAAACAAAAGTAAAATAAATTAAATTATGTCACTTGTGTACATGAGTGTG
>CM060321.1:64495537-64535537 GCA_030674155.1 Stramonita haemastoma
ATAGGATAAAACTGATTTCATGAAAATATGAGAGGAAAAAGGATGATGAGTATGATTAGTCTGTTGTCTCAGGTGATGTATGTTTTTAAGTTTATTGATCTCTTGTTATTAAGTAAATAATTGGTAGGTTTTCAAGATCATGATATAAACTTCAAAGTATAGTTGAAGAGGAAGATGAAAAGGTCCATTTAAATACCAGTCTGTCTAAAAGCTAAAAGCAAAAAGATTTTAGCTTGTTTGGTATAGCCAATTTATTTTTTAGCATGTGATCAAAACAGTTTAGCTGGTAATGTTATATATTTCCTTTTGTATACAATGTCAGATATATTTCAACAAACATGGGCACTTTGTCATCATCATAACTAAAGTAATGTCCAGACATAAAAAGATATGGAAGAAGGATTAGTTGAGCACCATTTTGAAGATGTTTGCTGGTTAGATGCATTTCTAATATCCTGATCATTGCATTTGCTGTAAAGAAAAAAACAATCCATATCAGGATTGGCCTTGTCAGGCATAGGCTGTGTGGTGATTTTGTTGACTAACAGTGGAATTGCACAGGTTTGGTCTTGGTGGACATGGTGAATATGGTTTGGCACTGTCTGTTGTGAACCCACTGCTAATGTGTGTATGTGTGTGTGTGTGTGTGTGTGTGTGTGTGTGTGTGTGTGTGTGTGTGTGTGTGTGTGTGTGTGTGTGTGTGTGTTTGTGTGTGTGTGTGTGCGTGGTGTGTGTGTGTGTGTGTGTGTGTGTGTGTGTGTTTGTGTGTATGTGTGTGTGTGTGTGTGTGTGTGTGTGTGTGTGGTGTGTGTGTGTGTGTGTGTGTGTGTGTACCTGTGTGCCTGTGTGCCTGTGTGCCTGTGTGTGTGTGTGTGTGTGTGTACCTTTGTGCCTCTGTGTGTGTGTGTGTGTGTGTGTGTGTGTGTGTGTGTGTTTGTGTTCGCGCACATGCATGTGAGTGCATGTGTCTGTATGTGTTTAAGGGCTACTTTTTGCTTGATAAACAGAGAAAGTAATGTTGGTTAGGTTTGTGACCAGACATATGTTTGATATTTGACAATTTATTCTGTGTCATTATGTAGGATATAGCAGTGGTAGAATATATTATGATAAAACAAGAAGAACTTGTTGGTTTCGGAGAATTTTTTGGATAATTTGATTTGTTTTTTTTTGTCATAGGAGAGTAAGTGTTTATAGCAATAAAATATAAAAAAAAGAAGTAAGTGTGCATAGCCAATCTGTGTGTGATCTGAATGCAGGTATAAAGTTGTTCAGTTTTGTGTGCATGTATGTTTATACTTTGGTCTTAGCAAAGAGGCCAAGAATCATGTGTATTTCCTCCTGTGAGAGTGTGTATATGAGTGTATGTGAGTGTGTGTAAGTGTGTGTGTGTGTGTCTGTGTCTGTGTCTGCGTGTCTGTGTGTGCATGTCTGTGTGTGCATGTGTGTATATGAATGTAAATATGTATGTTTAGGTTGAATACCTGTAAACCAGAATTTTTTACCACCTTCTCAAATCCCATTTATCATCACAACCTTTCAGACACACAAAAGGTATGCTCAACTTTTACGCACACAGTGCACAAATCCAACATCAGTCAAGAGTGCTAAATTTAGTGTGCCTCTTCTTTTTACGTAGTCCAAGTGTGGTCAATTCCTTCTATAAATAGCACTAGCTGGTCCAGCTGGACTGGGATGGAACGGGTTAATTAGCAGCTGAGAGAAGCTGAAAGTGGAGGAAACTGACAGCTGCTGCGAGAGAAACACTCCATTTTTGTCTTTGTTGTTATTGTGATTGTATTTACGCACCAGCAGAGATTTCCTTGAAAAATTCCAAAACATCTCTTTGTGTTTTCTTCCCCAGGTTCTCAGGTGGTGTATGCTGGCCATTCTCGCCTGCCCTATGGCCAGATCCCCACCCTGCTGTACAATGGAGAGGTCAGCCTGCAGACACAGAGTGGCCGCCTCTCCAGCATCCTCCTGGACACCCACACCCACATCTTCCATGAAAACCCGCAGGAGCTGGGGCCCAACCAGGTGTGTGAGAAACAAAGGGAAAAAAGCAAAACATGGCACATTGAATAGAGAAACAATAACAGCGAGAAAAAACCATCAATTTGTGTGTGTGTGTGTGTGTGTGTGTGTGTGTGTGTGTGTGTGTGTGTGTGTGTGTGTGTGTGTGTGTTTGTGTGTGTGTGTAAGAGTGTGTGTGTGGGTGTGTGTGTGTGTCTGTGTGCGTGCATGTGTGTGCATGTGTGCATGCATGCATGTGTGTGCACTAGTAGGTTGGTAGGTGGATGTTATTTTGATGTTTGTGCGTTGTTGTTGTTTCTTAATATGATTCATTGTTTTAAGTATGTATGTAGTAGTAGTAGTAGGCACTCATCAGTCTCGGAAGACTATGGAGTTGCACTCTAGTCTTTAGAGCGCAAAGCCTGGGCAAGTATGTATGGAGGGCAAGCTGTTACCCATGCAGCAGACCCCCCCTCTCCACGGCACTGGAATGATCCATTGGAAGGGCATTGACCGATAGGAATGGTTCCAGTACCGTCACAGGAGCCACCAGAACGTTGCCATATACCTACAGCCCCGAGCCGCTCTGGGACTCCAACTCCCCGATTTTTCCTCAGGGATGGTGTCTAAACACGACACCTGTGTGCATGCTGGTTTGTTATAATTTTGTCATCCGCTCCTACCGGCACACGATGGCCTACTCTTCCGAAAGGTGGAACGGGGTTTTAACATGTGCGCAAGATGTTCTGCGTGCATTCGCACATGGGGCCTCGGTTTCGAGTCTCATCCGAATGACTTTGACATTCAGTTCGATTTTTTCGTCAAACTGGGAAGAAAGGGCGAGGCTGGGTATGAACCCAGGAACTCACGATTTACATATTGACAGGCGAACGTCTTAACCATCCTGCCACCGTGCGTATGTAATCAACTATCAATTAGATGAGAAAAGAGAAAGTGTTTTCTGTTTTATCTGTTTTTGGCTTTCTGTTTTGTAATGTCAATTTTTTTTATTTGGACTTGTAGATGGAACATGTATGTATCTGTCTGTATGTAGGTGCATGTTTGCTTGTGCATCGGCACAATGTTTATGCATGCCTGCCTATTTTCACATACATTTGCAAATTCCTGACAGCTTTTTCCTTTTCCCAGATGATTAATGTATGTATATATTTATTCCTGTTTTTTTCTGACAGTTACAAACAGCCGTGGAACAATGCATTGGTCTCCGAAGGTAAACAAATGTTCCGACAGATGTGTGTGTGTGTGTGTGTGTGTGTGTGTGTGTGTGTGTGTGTGTGTGTGTGTGTGTGTGTGTTGTTTTATTGTTGTTCAGTATTGTGGGTTTCCACCCTACCCCCATATTTTACTGATTGTTTTGATATGTAATGTTTACAATGACAAATTGACAGACTAAACTAAAAAAAAAAAAAGACAAAAAAGACAGACATCTTTCACCGTCACACTTTCTGTACTCATAGACAGCTGTATGCTTAGAGGGAATATTTTGGTGACAGTGGCTTAGAGTGGAGGAAATGAGTTATAAAAGTCTTCAGTGGTGTTCCAATGGTTTACCAGACTACAAGACAGGTGAAGGCAAAAGAGAAGCTGATAATTGAAAACAGATAGGGAAAAAGACTGATCATTTTCAAACTGGGCTGGAATCTTACTTTCTGCTCTGTGTGTGTGTATGTGTATGTGTGTGTATGTGTGTGTGTGTGTGTGTGTGTGTGTGTGTGTGTGTGTGTGTGTGTGTGTGTGTGTGTGTGTGTGTGAGTGCTTGTTGTATTTTTATTTGAAGCTATCATATAATGTTTAAACAAATATGAAATGTAGCTATCTTGTGTCTTTTGATTATGATTCATATCAGTATGCCTGTCAGTATTGTAATTGTACTTTAGGGATGATTAAAGTGTTTTTGACTTGACTTGACTTGACTTGACCTGACTGTGGTGTGTGTGTGTGTGTGTGTGTGTGTGTGTGTGTGTGTGTGTGTGTGTGTGTGTGTGTGTGTGTGTGTGTATGTATGTGTGTGTATGTGTGTGTGTGTGTGTGTATGTGTGTGTGTGTGTGTGTGTGTGTGTGTGTGTGTGTGTGTGTGTGTGTGTGCAGGTTTCGTGATGCATGGGTGTACTGCACTCTGCTGAAGAGCACCAATGCCTGGCAGACCCTGGGCAAAGCCACCCTCTACAACATGGACCTCGACTTTGGTCAGTCACCCTGTCACCTGTACATACAATTAACACTTTTCTTCTTCTGTTGAATAAAAATTGTTATTTATAAAAAAAAATGTTTATTCTTTTTTTTTGGCTACACACTCATACTAATTGCAAAAAAAATATAAACCGTTTTGTTGACAGAAAAAAAAAGAGAGAGAGAGAGAGAGAGAGAGAGAGAGAGAGAGAGAGAGAGAGAGAGAGAGAGAGAATAGAAATTATTAGTGATGTCTAAATAAAAACTATTTCAACCAAACAACCAATCATGGTAGGCTCTTTACTTGTTACTACTGATCACTTTCCACGACCTAAGATATCAACGGTTCAGGACAAATTGCACCAGGTCCCGTCTTTCTAAGCACTCTGTGCACAACCAATAAAAGTATTTAGCCTAACAAACAAGGAATGAGTGATCGAAGAAGAATGTGTGTTGATGGTAGCAGGAAAGACAGTGATATTGTATTGTTTTGTTTTCAGCTGTGCGTGTTTACAGACATCTGGGTGACGTGGGTATGGTGTCCTCCATCTTGAAAGTCATGGTATGTATGTTCATCCACCTAGTTCTGCTGTTTCTTTTACTGGTGAAGTTGACAGTGGTGGGGGTGGGGTGAATGCTAGCCACTTGAAGCAACGTGTTGATTCTGAGGCATTGAACATGGCATTGAATACACATGCATGCTGTTTCACAACTTCACAGTGTACCTAAAGGACACTTCTGCACAGTAGCTTTACTTTCAAGGGACATTGATTTTTTGCTGTTGTTACTGGCTGTTTTCGTTGTTTAGTTTTTTTGTTGGTTTTTGGGTTGTTTTTATTTTATTTTTATGTGAATATTTTAGTATGGAAAAGGAATAGGATTAATTGAATCTGATGACTAATCCATAAAAAGGGTGCAAGTCTGTGTATGCAACAGGGGGATCTTTTTCTTGGTTTTACATTGCTTTATTATGTTTCAACATGGGAGTTGGAATGAAGTCACAGCAACCTGATTCATAGTTCAGGAAATATGATCTTTTAAAGAAAGCACCCTGCTGATGAGAAGTCATCAGAAAACTTTTTAAAGATCTGCATCAAGTATGCAAAGAAGATCAGATGGGACAAAAGCTTATCAAGTCTGCAAAGATTCATACTAAACAGATTTTTAAAAAATCTTGTCAGGTATTCTCTTGGATGTAAATTTGGAATTTTCAGACCTTACAGTTAAAATCTAATTTACTTACCCCTTATATCTGTGTTTATCTTATTACTGACAGTGACTGACATTCAGAAATGATGCAGGTGATAACAGATGTAACGTGAAATGTTTGCAGAACACGGAGGACCGTAACCTGCTGTCAGGCTACATCGCCATGTTCCTGTCGGAGTTCAACCAGGCGCAGGATCTCTTCCTGGCCTCCTCCTCCCCCGCCGCTGCCCTGGAGGTGAGTGATGTCCTCTGCTGCATGCTGGCCACTGAGATGTGGTGTGCCCACCTGTCCTCTTCTTTTGTTTTTCTCCCTTTTCATGCTTCTCTGGTCATAAAAACTGCCTCAGTGGGATTAGGGGTGTGGGGGGGGGTGGTTCTCAACATTGTGATCATAACTTTAAGTGTGCAGGGAGGAAGCACTAAGAATAGAGTGTTCATTATTTATCTCATTTTATACTTTATTTACGTATTTACATGTCTTTCTCTTCTTGTTCTTGTTCTTGTTCTTCGTCTTCTTCTTGTTCTTGTTCTTGTTCTTGTTCTTCTTCTTCTTCTTCTTCTTCTTCTTCTTCTTCTTCTTCTTCTTCTTCTTCTTTTCTTCTTCTCCTTCTCCTTCTTCTTCTTCTTCTTCTTCTTCTTCTTCTTCTTCTTCTTCTTCTTCTCCTTCTCCTTCTCCTTCTTTTTCTCCTTCTTCTCCTTCTTCTGTCTTTTCAGTCTTCCACAAACACAACCACATCCCCCCTAGAAATTCATCTATCAGATAAACCACCACCCCACAAACACACTATATTGTCATTGCTGCTGCTGTATGTCCAGATGCGGAGAGACCTGCTTCACTGGGACAGCGCCCTGCAGCTGGCCAAGGCGCTGGCCCCGGAGCAGATCCCCTACATCTCCCGCGAGTACGCGCAGCAGCTGGAGTTCACCGGGGACTACATCAACGCCCTGCAGCACTACGACAAGGGCCTCACCCACAACGAGGCGCAGCGCGACCACGACGAGGTCTGTGCCGGCGGCATCGCCAGGATGTCCATCCGCCTGGGCGACATCCGCAAGTGAGTGAAGGGGATTTCTCCCAGTTCTGCTGGGGGCAACAGCAAAGTGAGAGGCTGTATGACCAGTGGCTTTCTTTCCCACTCATGGAATTTCACTTTACAGCCTAGTTTTTAGTGATTGACTATGACTCTCTGACTAGGAGGCTTGACTTGCACAGTCCTTATGTGCTGCAGCCCAGAGGGCTTGTTGGCCTTTGGAGAACATCTCCAACGCTGACTGTCCTTATACCCTCTTGACTGAGAGAATGGGGATGTACTGTGGGCAAGGCATCTCCACTATAATCAAATTTCTGCCCAGTTTCTGAAACAGCAGCTGCCTCCTCTGCTGTTTTGGAGGTCATCATCAAACACGATGGACAAACAAACAAACAAAGAGGAGTGGAAGAACTGGGTGATTAAAATGTGGTGGTCTGCTGTGTCTTTGTGCCTGTTCTTTTCTGATCTTTAGCACGCCTCAGTCACTGCTGGGGTTTGAGTAGTCATCCAGTAAAAGTGAAGTACTTATCAAACTGATGAAAATTTGAAAGCAAAGAGTGTAGAGTTAATCATCATGCATGTGATGTTAAGTATTAAAATGATGAAGTGTAAGGGTTTTGGTTTTGTTTTATTTCGTGTTTTTTTTTGTTTGTTTGTTGTTTTTCTACAGTTTAGGTTAAAACTTATTACTTGCCACAATTGCAAGCACACACATTTTAATGTCTACAAACACATATACACTTATTTATTTTGTCACATAAGCACACACACACATGCACACACACACACACGCATGCACACACACACGCACACGCACACACACACACACACACACACACACACACACACACACACACACACACACACACACACACACACACACACACACGGATGCATTTATGCACATGCATGGACACATGCATACATGCACACTGAGGCATATGCGCACAAGTGTGCTTGCACATGAGCACACACACATGCTTTCCTTTTCTGGCAGAAATCACAATGTGTAAAACATTCCTTCTAATAATGGTATATTACATCTGCTAAGTTTTAAAAGATTAAAGAAAAATATATCCTACATGTGTGTGTGTGTGTGTGTGTGTGTGTGTGTGTGTGTGTGTGTGTGTGTGTGTGTGTGTGTCAGGGGGGTGTCAATGGCCATGGAGATGCCCAGTCGTATCCTGAAGAAGGAGTGTGCTGCCATTCTGGAAACCATGAAGGTATTGTATTGACAGTTACACAGCAGAACCACAAACCAACAAACATGTCTGCTTAGCACACATGAAGCAGCACAACTACAAAAAAAAATCATCCATTTGTTTTACACTTCTCAAAACCAAGTGTGCTGCTCCCCTGTGAATAAATTCAGCATTTGTTTGATTTATTATCAGTGTAATATTTGTTACTTTTTCCATGACATTCGTCTCATTTTCATCAATTAATACATTTGTAACATTTTCATGACATTTGTCTCATTTTCATCAATTCATATATTGCTTAAAAAATGAGGTATTGCATGAACAAAGATAGACCAAGTGATTTTCAAATGCTTCACAGGTAGTGTATCATGCAATGAAAAACAGAAATGCCTGTGACTACAGTGTGTCCTGTGACTACAGTTTGTCTACAGTTTGTCCTGTGACTACAGTGTGTCCTGTGTCTGTGCAGCAATGGACAGAAGCAGCAGCTCTGTATGAACAGGGGCAGTATTACGACAAGGCCGCGTCTGTCTACATCCGAGGAAAGAACTGGTCAGTATCACACAGTTTGTTTGTTTGAAATGTATATATGCTGAACTGATGATTGCTTGACTGTCAGTGTTGAAATATATGCAGCACTTATTGCTTTACTGTTGGTGTTGAAATTTATGCTGAACTGATTGTTTTACTGTGAATGTTGAAATATATGCTGTAATGATTGCCTCATTGTGAATGTTGACATAAAAAAAAAGAATAGGAAAGAAAAGAAGAGAGTTTGTTGGGGGGTTTACCTATTGGAAAACCCCATCTTTTGCTGTAATGTTATGTCTCAGTATAGGTCATGTATGTCGATGTCACATCCTCTGCTTCAATTGTACAGATTTGTCTTTCTTTTAAAACAAACTAGTGATGTCAGATGTGGCAAGAAAGATTCAAAAGTAATCCTGATTAGTAGTTGATTTTTTTTTTATAGAAATCATAACCAATATGTATGAAACATGAAAAAGCATCTGCAGTCATAAAGAAACAAATAGATAAAGAACAGAAGAGCAGATTGCAGACAGACTCAGTATGTCTTTCATAGAATTATTGTAGATTTTTTCCCTAGCTATAAAAAGGAAACATTTTTCATTGCTGAGGGTAATTGATGAACAATTCTTGCTTTAGATTAAACTTGTGGTCATGCTGTATATGTTTCACTGACATTATTCCATGTGTTACTGTGTCAGTTTGATTCAATTTAATACTTTATTATCTCACAGATAGAGAAATTCGTAGTTCACTAGTGATGCTTGTCTCATTGTCATATCATTTAATGTTTGAACAAAAATGAAATGTAGCTAAGTACCCTGTCTTTTGATAATGATTCCTATGAATATGCCTTTCAGGGTTGTAATTGCTCTTCAGGGATGTTTAAAGTTTTTGACGTGACTGGACTTTGACTTGACTTAACATTATGTAGATCAAACAACATTGCAGTTTTACAGAATGATTCGTCCACACACAGTTGACATTTTTCCCATCAGTTGGTCAAACACACACACACACACACACACACACACACACACACACACACACACACCATACACACACACACACACACACACACACACACACACACACACACACACACACACACACACACACACACACACACACACGCACACACACCACACATATCCTCGATATAAAAGAATACAATAAAATAAAATAATAAAACACACACACACACACACACACACACAAACAATTTTCCCCACTAGTTTCCCTGCTAAATTCTTTACACACAGTGTACATTTTCCCTGCTAGTTGTTCAAACACACACAAACAAACAATTCTCCCTGCTGAACGTTCAGGGGCAAGGTGGGAGACCTGCTGCACAAGATCACATCCCCCAAGATCCACGCGCAGTACGCCAAGGCCAAGGAGGCCGATGGCCGCTACAAGGAGGCCGCAGAGGCCTACAAGATGGCCAAGGAGTGGGACAACGTCATCCGCATCAACCTCGACTTCCTCCAGAACCCTGAGGAGGCCGTGCGCATCGTGCAGGAAACACAGTCTGTGGAGGGAGCCAAGATGGTCGCCAAGTAAGTCGCCTGCAAGTATTGTTGTGGTGGTGGTTTTTTTTGTTGTGGTGTTTTTTTTTCGTTTTTTTTTTTTTTTGGGGGGGTTTCCTTGGCTAAAGGTTCATAAGTGGTAAGGTTTTTTATCCCACCTTTAAGGTAGCTGCATTCTGACTTCAGGGTTTTAGTGATGGCGCAAAATAGGATTGATGTGTGTTTTCAAAGTGAAGTTGCTGTAAAGACCTGAGATGGGAGCATAATGTGTGTGTGTGTCGTTGTTGTCTTCAATTTTACGTCTGTTCACTTCTAGTGATATTAGACGATGGAGAAGAAGAAGAAGGAGAAAAAAAACAAACAGTAAAAACAAACAAAAAATACAACATTTGTAAACATGTGACATCCCTCCAACCCCCCGCCTCCCCCCCCCCCCCCCCCCCCCCCCCCCCCCCCCCCCCCCCCCCCCCCCAAGAAAGAGAAAAATACACCCCACAAAGAAACTTGGTAATGGAAATGAAATAACAGAAATATAAAAGCTTATTAACATTAATGTAACTATAACAAATGTCCTATTGGACTGTGATAGAGACCCTTTACAATTTCAAATGCCAATTTTAAATTATTGAATACGCTGGTGAGGGAGTTTTCAGAAAAATGGGGCATGAAAGTCTTTACACTCTTGCAGTCAAAAAGTATATGAGTGTTAGTGATATTCTCACTACATAGACATTTACCGTTTTTGCTGAACTTGGTTGTCAGTGCATTTAATTTCATTCTATAAAATAGTGTGTTAATTCTTCTTGTTGTGAAAACATTTACACAAGTCTTTGAATGGTTGACGACTGTTAAATTATCGGTATTGATCGAAGTTTTATTTAAAAATATCTTATTTTGCTGATTAGTTTTGTGTGTGTGTGTGTGTGTGTGTGTGTGTGTGTGTGTGTGTGTGTGTGTGTGTGTGTGTGTGTAGATAATTTCTGTCATGGTGATAGCAAATGTTTTCACAATTTTCTAGCTTAGTGTGGTGTTGACTGAGGGTATGGCTGTGGTGTGGTGACAGGTTTTTCCAGCGGCTGAACGACTATGGGTCGGCCATCCAGTTCCTGGTGATGTCACACTGCAATGACGAGGCCTTCCAGCTGGCTCAGGCACACGGCCAGATGGAGATCTACGCCGAAATCATCGGTATGACCTTTGTTTACTTCATCATCACTGATACTAACAATAATAATAATACATGGAATGTATATAGCGCTATCTTGCAAAAACAAATCAAAGCGCTTGCATTTGACCTATACAACATGCAAGCAATTAATAACAATTTAACAGTTTTAGTAAAATTCAGAAGTACACACACATGCAAACACTGGTAGATAATGTCACATAGGCAGTTGTACATTTCTTTATGACACTGAATGTGTGCAGGAGTGGTTCTTTCAGTTTTGTTTTCTATCAGGCTTCTCTCATTCGGTGCGTTTTTTTTTTTTTATCCCCCATATGTGCGTGCATGTATGCTCATGTGTGATAATTTGTGCTCATATGTCCACACATGCTTATACACATATGCATGCATTGACACATGCATGCATGCATGCGCACGCACAAACACACACATACCAACCATTTCCACCACCACCACAGCAAACCATACCACACTGCATATACACATACTTGCAGATATAACACATGCATGTCTCATCCAAAAGACTAGCACCCAGACCACCACTCATAGTCTAATTGATGGGGAAAAAAGTTTTGGGCCCAAATGGGATAAATGTTTTTTCTATTTACTTTTTATGTACGGCTTGTAACCCACAGGAATCTCTCTGTTTTTGAGACAATAGAATGTTTGAATGGAATGGCTGTGCAGGGTCAGACGCCACCCCTGAGGATTACCAGAGCATCGCTGTGCACTTTGAGAACGACAAGAATCACTTCATGGCCGGCAAGTTCTTCCTGCTCAGTGAGCAGTATGTCAGGGTGAGTGAGGGAGGGAGTGAGCAGGAATCTGATGATTTCCGTTGTTTGTTGTTGTTGTCTTGTGTGTGTGTGTGTGTGTGTGTGTGTGTGTGTGTGTGTGTGTGTGTGTGTGTGTGTGTGTGTGTGTGTCTGCGTGTGTGTGTGTGTGTGTGTGTGTGTGTGCGTGCACGCACGCGTGTGTCTGTGTGTATGTGTGTGTGCGTGTGTCTGTGTGTGTGTGTGTCTGTGTGTGTGTGTGTGTGTAGGTGTGAGGAGGTGTGCATGCATGCGCGTGTATGAGAGAGAGAGAAAGTGTGTGGGTGTGTGTCTGTAGGCGTGTGTCTTAAGCATGTATATGTTTGCATGTCTTCATGTATGTCTACATCATGGTATCTATATCTGTGCCTGTATCTGTCCATACATGTGCACTTATTAGTCCCGAACCGGGATTTACTGGGATTGAATAATTGCCCCCCCTGAATCCTGAAACAGGATTTGCCGGGATTTTTACACAGTAGATTTCCATCACACTGTTACCATCACTAATTGCTACCACATGCCAAAGCTCTATCAGGCTAGAGGTAGAAACCTGCTGAGAGTCTGGAAGTAATTATAACTGCTGGTATGTACTTAGAAGGAGGAAAAGGCGAGCAAGCATGTGTGCCTGACCTGATTTTGTGATGGAATGCGAAATCTAGGGGCAATTTGTGGTCAGAGGATCTGAATGCAAGAGGGTTAAGTATCTACGCTATACAAACAAGCCAACTTTCTGTGTATGTATGCATCATTGTATCTGTGCCTGTATTTGTCTATCTATATATCTATCCCTTAGTCTGGTGACCGTGGGGGCACCCCTGAAGACTTGACAACCAATTCCCTCCATACATGTACATTCAAGTATCTTCGCTGTAAAACCAAGCCAACTCTCTCTCTCTATGTGTGCACACAGGCCATGAAGCATTTCCTGCGGTGTAACCCCGAGGACGGGCAGGCGATAGAGCTGGCCATAGAGACGGTGGGCAGGGCCAATGATGACGCCCTCACTGCACAGCTGGTGGAGTTCCTCATGGGAGACATCGACGGCACTCCCAAGGTGTGTACAACAGCTCCATGGGGAAAAAAATTTTAGATATAAAAAGTATAAAAAAAGGAAAAAAAATTTTTAATGAATAAAAAAAATACAATTAAAAACAAATAAAAATAAAAATAAAGGAACAGGTCCCTGGGACAGACTGTTTTGTTTGTGTTTGGTTGTGTGTGAGTGTGTGTGTTGAGAATGGGTATATTTGTCAGAGTAGGCTTGAATTAAAGTTGTGTAAAATGGGTTGAATATAAAGTCAACAATTTCAAAGTTTATGCTTTTGTGTGAATATAAATTAGGTGCATATTAACACATGCATGCATGCATGTGCATACGTACACACACACACACATCACATGCGCACACTTTATTACCATTTCCAGAGATTGCTTGAATGTTGATAATGAAATGTTGTTGGGATGTGTGTGTGTATGTGTGTGTGTGTGTGTGTGTGTATGTGTGTGTGTGTGTGTGTGTGTGTGTGTGTGTGTGTGTGTGTGTGTGTGTGTGTGTGTGTGTGTGTGGTGCTTACATGCGTGCATGCGTGCATGTGTTCTTTAGTTTAGCATCTCTTCACTAAAAAGGGGGTACACTCCTGCATGACATTGAAATGGAGAATTTGCATTTGTGAGTGCCAGTATTATAATGTGTTTGTACTTGTGTAGTCTTCAATTTTACGTCCTTCCACATAAAGTGATACCGGCCTGTACTTGTGTATGTATGCTTGGGTGCTTGCACGTGCATGGTGTGTGTGTGTGTGTGTGTGTGTGTGTGTGTGTGTGTGTGTGTGTGTGTGTATGCGTGAGAATGTGTATGCATGCACACACACATCTGTGTGCATGCTCCTTCATGCATGTGCATATGCATGCATTCGTGTTTACAAACATACGTGTGCATAACATCTGTATGCAGGATGCCAAGTACCTGTTCCGCCTGTACATGGCCTTGAAGAAATATCCTGAAGCTGCCCGCACTGCCATCATCATCGCCAGAGAGGAGCAGAATGCTGGTAGGTAGAACACTGGTATCACTATCAGGGTCTTCTCCTTCTCCTTCTCTTTCTTTTCTCTTCAGATTTAAAATTAAAATTTTTTTTTTTTATACCACTCTATGTCACAGCAGATTTCTCTGATTTTTGGAGCACACACACACACTTTGGAGAGAGCACACACACACACACACACACACACACACACACACACACACACACACACACACACACACACACACACACACACACACACACACACACACACACACACAACGCAATGCAACGCAACGCAATGCAACGCAACGCAACGCAACACACACACACACACACACACACACACACACATCCTCCCTCACTCACTCACTCTCTCAGCATGTGTCTCACAGGGAATTACCGCAATGCCCACGACGTGCTGTTCAGCATGTTCCAAGAGCTGAAGTCCCACCAGATCAAGATCCCCAGTGAGATGGCCACCAACCTGATGATCCTCCACAGCTACATCCTCGTCAAGGTCAGTGCCCAGCCTTTTTTATTTTGTTTTATTTGTATTACCACTTTATGTCACAGCAGATTTCTCTGCATGAAATTCTGGGCTGCTCTCCTTGGGGAGAGTGCGTTGCCACAAGTGCAGCGCCTACCACATTTTTTTTTCTTTTTCCTGTCTGCAACTGTATTTGTTTCCCTATTAGAGTGGCCTTTTTTCTACAGAATTTTGCCAGGGACAACCCCCTTGTTCTTATATGTGCACTAGAAAATTATGTGTAACACAGACCTTGGTTTATTGTCTCATCTGAAAGACTAGCACCCAGACCACCATTCATGGTCTAAAGGATGGGGGGAAAAGTTTAGGGTCCAAACGGGATTCAAACCACTGCGTACTCTGACCAGGAGTTTTAACTTTCTAGACAGGTGCGTTACCTCTAGACCACCGATCTAGCCAGTGTCCAGCCATCATTCACGTAAAATTCTGTCTAAGTGCCTGCGTCTTACAGTATACATCATTCCCTCATTCCATGTAGATGCTTTTTTTTTTTTTTTTTTTTTTTCTAGCATCTGTTGTAGATATTGAAAAATGTGACCCTGGATCATTCTTGTCAGTTTGAACACAACTGGTTCTACCATGAAATTGGTGGTTTGTGGTACAATGGACTGTAACGACAGCCATTTGTTAAAAGGGCATAACTTTGTGAGTCAGTGGTGACCCATTCTGTTTTATAAGACTTATCATTGCTGTATGAAAATGCACTTTGATAATCCCCTCATGATATCTTTCTCCTGATTTATACATTGTCCTTCGGATGACACTATAAACCGAGGCCCCATGTGCAAACACATGCAGAACATCTTGCACACACATTAAATCCAGTTCCGCTTTTCATAAGAGTAGGCCATTGTGTGCCGAGGGGAACAGATGAGAAGATTTGCAAAACTGCATACACACAGGGATTGGATGTAAAAAAGCACATGAGTGCTTATTCCATTATCCTCGATATAAATGAATAAATAGATAAATACATTTTCTCTGGTTCTGTTGTTCTAAAGGTTATTGTGGAGATAGTAAAGATGCAGGGATTGAGACGTGTGTGTGTGTGTTGGTTGGTTGTTTCAGATCCATGTGAAGAAGGGGGACCATCTGAAAGGAGCCAGGATGCTGATTCGTGTGGCCAACAACATCAGCAAGTTCCCCTCACGTGAGTTGAGGACTTCTTTGTTTCTGCTTCATCTTTTACCTTGTTTCTGTTGATGTTGACAAGTACTTATGATGGCAAAGTGGAGTCAGCACTGATGTTAACTCCAGCAGAAAAATCCCCTAAAATGGGATTCAAACCTGGGTTGTCAAATTGCGAGTGCAATGTTCTGACCACTAACCTACCCCATCCCCTTACTATACTGAAGCCAAGGCGAGCAAACGGCCACCTATCCAATTGGTAACCACGCTCGATGCTGCTTAACCTAGGCTGGGGGAAAATGAGTTCTCTGACCACTGAGCTATCCCATCCTCAATATAAAAGAAAGAACAAATAGATAGATAAATGATAATAATAATAATAATAATGATAATAATAATAATAATAATACATAGAATTTATATAGCGCTATATCTTGCAAAAAACAAATCAAAGCGCTTGCATTCAACCTACAACACAACACAAGCAATCAATAACAATTAATAGTTTGAGCAAATTTGAATGTACACACACACACGCAACCTGGTGTTTCAGACATCGTGCCCATCCTGACGTCGACGGTGATCGAGTGTCACCGTGCAGGCCTGAAGAACTCCTCCTTCAGCTACGCCGCCATGCTGATGAGGCCAGAGTACCGCAACTCCATCGACCTCAAGTACAAGAAGAAGATCGAGATGATCGTGCGCAAGCCCGACAAGACGGAGGAGGAGGAGCCCCTCACCCCCTGCCCTGTGTGCGGCTTCCAGCTGCCAGAGACAGAGCTCATGTGCCCCGACTGCAAGAACCAGCTGCCCTACTGCATCATCACCGTGAGTGGTGTGGTGTGGTGTGCATGGGCATGGTGCCTTTGATTGTTTGTTGTTGTCTGTTTGGCTGTTGTGTGTGTGTGTGTGTGTGGCTGTGTGTGTGTGTGTGTGTGTTTGTGTGTGTGTGTGTGTGTGTGTGTGTGTGTGTGTGTGTGTGTGTGTGTGTGTGTGTGTGTGTGTGTGTGTGTGTGTGTGTGTGCCTGCCTGCCTGCCTGCCTGCCTGCCTGCCTGTCTGTCTGTCAAATCTTGTGGACAGTTCTTCTTTTGTGTTCCCTGGCCATGTCAAATTTTTTAAGGTCTGGTCCATAATGTGAACAAGGATCATCCTATCCTTTTTCAGACTGCTGGATGCAATCCTGTGTCAATTTTCTAGAACACTGATCTTGATTCTGTCAGTGCTTGGAACATTGAATCCCATTTTGTGATTCATTGGGACAGTATTAGGGTCAAATCATTGGGAAGGGGGTCCTATCCCTGTCCTATCATTCTATCTGATCCTATTATTTTTACTTTATTCCTATCTCAGTCATGGTTTTGATAGACCCTTTGTCCAGGGTGTCTTGGAAATATTTTACTATGATAATGATTTATAACTAGAATCCACTCATATGAAAACCTGTAATTATATGGCTGTTTATTTTCTTTGGAAAACTGTAGTTCTGTGGCTGCTTTTCTCTTAGAATGCTGCTAAGTGAAGCATTCTAAGAATACAGATTATGAATTACAGAGCAAATTTTGGTGAAATGAGTCTTGTAACAAACACGAATGCTTCTTGTCTCTCTGTTGCTGTAATGACTCGGTGTTCATTTGATTGGAACAAAAACAGTTGGTGAGAAGTCTCACTCACACAATAATGAATTTTCAAACTGGTTTTTTGTTGTTGAACACTACAATGTGTTGTAAGTGTAAAATGATGTGAAGATTGAATTTTTATTACTTTTGTGATTTGTATTTCTCTTTATACTTTTTCATGTATGTTTGGCTTGTGACCACTTGAATTACTTTTTGATAAAGTGGATGCAGGTATTGGTATTGGTATATATATTGTCTTGTATTGTATTGTATTGAGGTAATGGTTGCATACTGTTCTGTGTCATTCCTCTGTGATAAACGTTTTTCCTTTCTTATGTACGGTTTGTAACCTACATAAATTTCTCTGTTTTTAAGATAATAAAATGTTTGATGAAATGGACTGACTGTGCAGGGCCGGCACATACTGCGTGAGGACTTCACGGCCTGTCCTAGCTGTGACTTCCCCGGCATCTTCTCTGAGTTCATCAGGTGAGACACTGACACACTGACACACCGCCAGACACTGACACACCGCCAGACACTGACACACCGCCAGACGCCGACACACCGCTAGATGCTGACACACCGCTAGATGCTGACACACCGCTAGATGCTGACACACCGCTCCTCTCTCATTCCTCTGCTGTCATGTCCTGTCTCCAGTCATCACAGATGTTGAAAGCATGGGTTAAAAAAAGTAAAGGTGTCCCATAACCTATGTGGTCATAGGGAAGTGAGGTGTCAGAGACCTCAGCTTCACTAGGGGGACAGCATATTGAGGGCGGCGCCCATCTCCTCTCCCTCGCTGCTTTACCTTCCCTGACCCTAAAGAGGGAACGTACCCATTTACAGCTGGGTGAACTGAGGGACTGTATTGAAGCCAAGTCACACAAACAGTCACCCATCTAATTGGTAACCATGCTTGATGCTGTCTCCTAAGAAAGCAAAACATTGACACCCACCCCCCATCCCAATATCAGTCAGTTAGCCAGTCAATCAGCCTTGTTCTTCACTGCATGCTAGGTCAGCCCTGTTGACTCCTTGATACTGTATGTCGTCTCTTCTTCTAATTGCTTCTCCTGTATCACAGCTCAATGCCCTGAAAGTTGGTCTTTGCTACTTCAGATGATCTGACACTGTGACAGGTCCATCCTTCCTTTGTTTTCAAAAAGTAAATTAATGGACAAAGTCTTGAAGGTGTCTTTTATCAGTGTATAATGTGTATCATGTATGATCACAACCTGTCATAAACAGAGCATGGCTACTCCTTTCCCCAGCCTTTTGTCTGTAGGGAATTTGTGTGCATAATGTGGACTATTTGCTGGAGTTGAAAGCATGCATACCCAGAAATAGAAGACCAGTGGTGTAGCATGACGTAGAGAAAGAAAATGTCATTCACTCTTTGCACAGATAGGTAATCATTCAAGTATGCACATCTGTATAAAGTATGCACATCTGTATACCACAACTCTCAGTTTCCCCCACTTTCAGCTCTCCTAACTGCTAATTAATCCATCCCATCCCAGCCTAGGTGGGGGGCCAGCTGGTGCTATTTGTAGCAGGAATGACCACACTGGGACTAGGTAAAAGGAAAGGTGCGTTAAATTTAGCACCCTTGACTGAGTGTTGTTGGCTTTGTGCACTGTGATACAAGAATCAGATACATGATGATAACAAGATTTCATTTGTGGATAATGAAGGCAAAGAAAGAAAGACAAACAGGTGGTGAGTGGTGTGTACAGCGCAGGTGATGGTGACTGTTTGTTTCAGACTGCTGGAGACGGAGGAGAACTGCCCCATGTGCAATGAGAAGATCCTGAAGGAGAACCTGAAGAAGCAGACCGACCCCCAGAAATACATCACCGCTGAGGAGGGGGCCGCTGCTGCCCCTTAACTAACTATTGAAGTCTGCCTCCTGCCTGATGTGTGCACTGTGATGGCACTTACTTCAGCTTTTGTCGCTACTTCTGCTGCTGTTGTTGTATCTTTTTTTTTGTCTCTTAATTTAAGTCAGGCATTTTTCCAGTCTGTGAAATTTTCATTGATGAATTCACCCATGACAATGGTTGCTGTGACTCTGGTACACTCGCAAGCTTCATGTTCAAGTTTGTGTTGACAACAGGTCTTATCAGGTTACTTCATTCACTGACTGTGGCTCATGACATTTCAAGCACAAAAATCTTCATTTCTGAATCGATCTACACATCAATGAGTATTGAGAGAGATCACACAGAAACAATGATTGTTGTAATGTAAAATAAAGGTTATATGACTCCATGAATCTCCATGCAACTCACCACTTATCTTATCAGACACAAATGACAGATTTTTTTTTTTTATCCAGGTGGGTTTGTGTCAAGCGTCCATTCCTTTCCTAAACTGAAAGTTATGCAACAATGATTTGCCACAGTAAGAGATCATCATTTGAAAGTAAAGTACTGACAAATGATTCTTTTTGAGAAAAGTTTTCAAAAGCTGAAAGATAAGGGTTTTCATGCATTCCACTGTAGTTTTCCGTCCACTGTTCTGTATGTTGAAGTTTTTGCTGGTGTTGCTATAGTGATATTTTATGGATGGAGGGGATAATGTGATGTGTATTAGATGTTGTTATTCATATTTTATACCTCTGTTGGTTTTTAGAGTGAAAGTATCAAAACAAGAAGATAAAGACTGATTTTACTAAAAATGGACAATTGATATACATCGATGGACTTGACAATGTTCAGTTGCTGATCCAGTATGTGTGTGACTGTTTGCAGCTTAAAATATTGAATGAATTTTTTTTTACTTTTTAAAAAATAATTTTCAGACCAATACAGTTTTTGTGTTTTTTCATGTTTATAAAATGTAAAAAGGGTACTTATGAAAAAAAAAAGTGACAATTGTGTTGGTTAAATGCACCAGAGAAAAAAACAAAAAACAAATATGGTATCATTTTTGACTGCAAAGACTTTTTTGCAAAACATTTACTTTTCCCCCCTCATCATACATTTTACAGGTGAAGTCTTGTGCATAATGTTGTGTACAGTTCTCCATTTCTCAGCTGAATAAAGTACAAGATTCACAATCATTTATACAAGCTTTTCTGGAGCCATGACACAGCTTGTGTACTGAGACCATTCCTGACACTTTGAAGTGACTTCTACCTTAACTCCATAAGGAGTCATTGGGACAATGCACTGAATTTTTCAGGGTGTGTGTGTCATGGCCAAGACCAACCTAAGGTTGCCTCATTCCTCTCCTGAAAATCTGCCATTTCTTGAATCTGCCATTCCTAAAACCTGCCATTCCTTAACTCTGCCATTTTACCCTTCATTTATGGAGGAAGAAGCTGAATGGGTTTTTTTTCTTTTAACTGCCTTTTTCTGAGGTTCCTTTCAGTTACTGGGTGGTTGTTTTTTGTTTTGGCTATCTGAAAATGCCGTTATGACATGAGAAATCTATAAGTGTTTAAGTTTTTGCGCATGCATTTAAACCAAAGCTGTGATACGTTGAATAATTTATCAAATTCACATCAACATTCCTCTTGCAGTTTGACAGCAGTCTGTGAATAAAGTATTGAATGAATGCATGGAATTTGAAGGATTTTTTGGTTGTTTTTTTGGAGGATAGATGGTGTGTGTGTGTGTGTGTGTGTGTGTGTGTGTGTGTGTGTGTGTGTGTGTGAGTGTGTGTGTGTGTGTGTACTATTAAATCTCTCTCTCTCTGTCTCTCTCTTAGAAATAAACAGCTCTCTCTCTCTCTCTCTCTCTCTCTCTCTGTGTCTCTGTCTCTGTCTCTCTCTCAGAAATAAACAGAAAAAATACTTCCGAACAGTTCTTAAATTACATTTATTGTGCGAATATATAGTTACCTGGTATTTAGTCCTGAAAGTTCATTTCCTATGCATATCAACACTCTCTTCTCCTTTTACACACTAGCATACACAGTCAGTCATTAAATGTGCCCATACTCTAACATACTCGCAAATGAAGACTCACTCATGCTCATACCTACAACACCACATACACATCTGCCCCAATATAATTATAGTTTGATTTCTTTCTCTATTGAAACACGAACATACACTTGCTCACAGAAATAGATTATGGTATGGTACACGAAAGATTGTCAGTTTTACAACTCCATTTTTATGAGCATTATAGCTTCGTATCACAGATTTAACTCAACTTTTTAAAAAGTTTTTCCACATACTTTTGTAATAACCAAGCTTCAATTTTGAAAATATTTACAAAAATGTGCAAAGTTTACATTAACATGATGATTATATCAATGTTTTCAGCAATTTAAAAAAAAGATATACCTTTTTAAATGCTTGTGGAATATATTCTTGAAAAATAACCATTGGTCACTGGGACAATGGTGAATGAAAACGCATAGAACAAACTAACAAGAGTTGATACATTCCAGGCAACACTGAAGACTTGGAAAGATGTTCACAACATCAGCCAACTTTCCATGTGGCTGAATACAGAGTGCTGTTTAAATCCTTCAAAACCTTCCTTTTATTTTTTAGCCAGTGGCAGTGACCTTCATGTGCAGGCAATCACATATATACACTTCCATCACAACAATGTGTAAAACAACATAATAAGGTCCCGTGAGCTGTGAGTATTGCATCTGAGTGTATCATGTCTGCAGTATTTTATGCATCTGCCTACAATGGCGCATGTGCACACACACACACACATACACACACACTCATACACACACACACACACACACACACACACACATACACACACAACCATCAACAATCTAAGCGATCCAGAATGGAAAACCACATGCACCTTGTCATAATCCATAGTCTTTCCAAACCTGCAACAATCAACAGACATGAGGAAAATGAATGATCAGCAGCTGAATTCATCTGTGAAGGCATGGATATTTCAGACCAAGATACATGACAAAATGGTTGGCACACACACGCGTGCACACACACACGCATGCATGCATACACACACACACACACACATTTTGTTTTTGTTTCTCATCTAAAATCACTATGAGTGAAGAGACATTAAATTGAAGAAAGCACACACACACACACACACACACACACACACACACACACACACAAATACGGTTACATCTGGCCCATTATGTACCAACTACCAGAGATAATCCTTCAAAGAATATACAAACAATAATGACCAAAAAAATTACTGAAATCATCAGTAGTTTAAAGAATCAAGTTCAAGTCAAAAACACTTTAACCATCCCACAAAGGGCAATTACAACACTGACAAGCACGTGACTGACAGGAATCAGAATCTTAAAAAGACACAAGAAATCTTACAGGTGACACGACTACATTTCCTGGGTTAAGATTGTCACATGCATGTCAGTGGTAACCTACCTTCGAAGCTGCCCGGTGAACTATGGTATGACGTCGTGACAGAGCGTCAAAATCGTGTGAGTAGCCTCCCCCTATGACTGTGGCACAGGGCACCCCTCGTTTGACCATCAGCTCCAGCACATAGTGGTCTCTGCCAAACAGCCCTGATGTAACACAAATAAACACAGCTCCAGTCCTGTCAAACAGCCCTGATGTAACACAAATAAACACACAGTGTTTGATGTAACACAAATAAAAACAGTGTTTGATGTAACACAAATAAACACATCTCCAGTACACAGTGGTTTCTGCCAAACAGCCCTGATGTAACACAAATAATCCCTGATCTCCAGCACACCTATACATTGTGAAAATGGTAGTGGAGATAAACAACTGCTTATAACTTTTCCATCATTTTAAAAATGAACACATATATAAGGAAACATTTGAAATAGGGATTTTCTAACATCACCAGTATCTAAAATGGCAGAAACAGAAACCTGAAGAGTGAGGCTAATCACAATATTCAACAACAAAGACCATTAAGATGCATCCAAACAATTTTCCATTAAATATCTTGAGTTTGAGAATGCTGGTTCACAGTTTGCTATATTTTCAAGCAATACTTGAAGTCCACAAGATGATCTGTTAATCTCATTCAAACCAAGATCATGTCCAAATAAACTTCAGCTATCCATAGAGGCTAGGCTCCCTTCAGTAAAAGACTATTTCTTGAAACTTGAGATTTTCTCTTTCTTTGTCAATTATATATACGTTGGACAATGCCATGTTGATGTAACTGAAGTTTTCTGTTAACAATTGAGTGGTGTGCCTTTTGGGATTTTATTTCATTCCTCAGCTGAGGTTCACCTATGGTGAGATTTTTGCACATGCGACCATTTTTTTCCCCTCAACATTTAGGTACCTGCATTCCGACTTCTGAGATGGTGTCTAAACACAACACTGGTGTGCATGTGTTTTTAAAATTTTGTCGTCTGTTCCTACTGGCACTAAGTGACCTGCTCTTCCAAACGGCAGAACAGGTATTTTAACATGTGCACAAGATGTTCTGCGTGCATTTGCACACAGGGTTTCAGTTTATAGTCTCATCCAAATGACTTTTACATTAAGTTTGATTTTCTTGTCAAACTGGGAAGAAAGGGCAAGGCTGGGGAATCAACCCTAGAACCTCACAGTTTACTTGTTAAGCAGGTGAACGACTTGACCATCATGCCACCTTCCCTCCTGGTGTGCCTTACAATACATAACAGTGTGTGACCCATAGAGTGTAGTGTACAGTTTACTGACCCATAGAACGCAGTGTATAGTGGACAGTACTAACTCATATAATAATAATGATGATGATGATGATGATGATGATGATGATGATGATGATGATGATGATGATGATGATAATGATGGTAATAATAACAACAACAACAACAATCATCATCATCATCATCATCATGACAACAACAACAACAACATCAGCAGCAGCAGCAGCAGCAGCAGCAGCAGCAGCAGCAGCAGCAGCAGCAGCAGCAGCAGCAGCAACAACAACAACAACAACAACAACAACAACAACAACAAAAACAATAAAAAAAATAATAATAATACATGGAACACACAGTATACAGCACACAGTACAGCAGTACAGTACCTTGATCTGTCATGCACAGCTTGCCCAGTTCGTCCTTGACATGGGGGTCGACACGGCATCATACAGAACGAGGTCAGGGTGAAAGCTGTCCACAATCCAGGGCAGGTGACCTTCCAGTATCTGCATGTACTCCTTGTCCTGAAAGGCGTTACAAAATCAAACCAGGTCACCCACCGTCTGCTGTCAATTAATTCCAGTGTCAAAAATGCACACGGGAGGAAAGTTGACTGAACTTGGCTACACCACAGAATAAAATTTGCATTTTTTTTTTTACTGCTTTGTGATCTTTACAAAGTGTTTTGATTTTTTTCACATTTCATGATTACTTAATTCAGTACTGTAAGGGGCACAGGATAGCCTTGTGGTTTGAGCTTTGAGCTTGTGATCTGACAACCATGGATCAATCCCAGGTTTCAGTTACCAATGAGACACCTGTTCAAGAAGATTTTTTCTCTGAAGCTCACATCAGTGCTGACTCCACTCCCTCGAAAGTCCTTTGGAAGAGACTATAAACCGAGGTCCTGTGTGCAAACATATACTAAACATCTTGCATATACATCAAAACCTGTTCCACCTTTTGGATGAGTAGGCCATTAGGTGATGATGGGAACAGCTGACAAAATCTTAAGAACAGCACACACACTGTGACTGGATGTAAAAAAGCACATAAGAGCTCATTCCATTATGCTTGAATTGAAAGAATGAATAGATCAAATAAAACACAATAAATAAATGACTATGATTTTTATGACAAAAAAAAAAATGTCATGAAGAAAACTATACCATTGACTTCATGAGCAAGAAGTTGTGTGTTTACGATAAATAACAACGATGTTAAAGGTTACCTCACCTCTGCCCCTGCACTCAAGCCAATGTCAAGGTCACTGGTCTGTTTACGGGCAGGGAAGTTGTCCTGGCAATGCATGGAGAAGGTGTACACTCTGTTGTCCTCCTCAAAAATCAGCGCTGTTCCGTCGCCCTGGGAGCCACAGAGAGAGAATGCCAAGTCTGTTATGAAACCATGCACCATAACCCCCTTCACTTTACTGCATTGTCAGGAATAACACAACATAAAAAAATTAACAGTGTGTCACAATATTGTAGAATTCACTCAAGGTAAGAGGTAAAGATGTCCCATAACCTGTGTGGTCATAGGGGAGTGAGGCATCAGAGACCTTAGCTTCTCTAGGGGCCAGCATATTGAGGGCGGTGCCCATCTCCTCTCCCTCTCTGCTTTACCTTCCCTAACCTTATAGAGGTCAGGTACCCATTTACAGCGGGGGGAACTGGGGGAACTGTACTGAAGCCAAGGTGCCCAAACGGTCACCCATCCAATTGGTAACTCAAATCTTAGTTAAATTCTTCAGTGCAACATCCTTCCTCCTGCTAAAGAGAGATATCAGACAAAAGGGAGGGTTAGGAGGCACATTTCAGTAATACTACAGCAGATTACAATACAAACTACAACTGATCAGAATACTAAGTAAAAAGGTGTACAATTTTTTGTTGTTGTTTTGCTTGCAAGAAAAACAAGAATGTAAATCAAAGTCTACTGTGGTCATTTGAACCAGCTGTTATAACTCCCCATCATAGAGAAGATGTTCAAAGAAATGTTACTGGAGTCTACCAAGCTTTTTGGAGGCTGGTTGGTTGGTTTGTTGTTATGTTGGTTTGTTGATTAGAAGGTGGCTGGGTGGGTGGGTTGGCTGGTTGGTTGGTTGGTGGGTTGGTTGACTGGCAGGTTTGCTGGTTGGCTGGAAGGTGGGTGGGTGGGTTGTTTAATGGGTTGGTTGGTTTGTTGTCTCAGCTTTGCATGCACGCATGCACACACACACACACACGCACACTGTCTAAAATCACTTTTTAGTGGATAAATCTTCAATCGAAGACATGCACGCATGCACACACCTATGCATACACACACACACCCACCCCCACCCACACCCACCCAAAGAACAAACCCCAACCAAAAAAGCAGCATCCCCCACCTGGTGAACGTCAAGATCAACAATCAGCACTTTATGCACAGTGCGTGACTGCAGCAGGGTGGCTGCAGTGATGGCCATGTCATTGATCAGACAGTACCCAGACCCGTGACCCGGGTAGGCGTGGTGGGTACCCCCTCCTGTGCTGCAGGCTAGGCCGTGATTCAGAGCCAACTGGGCTGCCAGAAGGGTACCTCCTGGATAAGAGTCCAGACTGTTTTGAAGAGGGAGGGAGGGAGGGAGGGAGGGAGGGAGGGAGGGAGAGGGGGAGAGAGAGAGAGAGAGAGAGAGAGAGAGAGACAGAGACAGAGACAGAGACAGAGACAGAGACAGAGAGGAGACAGAGACAAAGACAGAGACAGAGACAGAGAGACAGAGACTCATGACCATCTCCATGTGTGTGTGTGTGTGTGCGTGCGTGTGTGTGTGTGTTTGGTAGGGGAAGGTGGGGAGGGGAGGTTCTTCAAATAAAACACACACACACACACACACACACACACACACACACACACACACACACACACACACACACACACACACACACACACACACACACACTAAAGGATTTTGTATTCATATTCACAACTCAGCCTATCTGTTTGATCACGAAAAAATACATAACTACATTCTTACCAGTTTCATAGCGACATCTGTCTACCAGACATTCTGTCCAAGGAAATCCAGTGATTTTCTGTTCCTTTGGAGTCGTCTGTCCAGTGAAAAATCGCTGTACATAATCAGCATCATGAGCCAAGGCGGCCATTTCCTCAGAAATCCTCTCAGGTTCCACTACCTGTGCCATGGAAATGATGCCATCTTTGCGTAAAAACCGCAGAACGCCATGGAATTTGCGCATGGCGAAGCGATGGTTAATAGGAAGCTGGCTGACATATTTGTCGTGGTGAATGATGGGAAGTCCTTTGAATTCTTTGCGCTTGATCTGAAAATGTTATGGACGTATTTCTCTGATGTGACAACATTATCATAAAAAAAGGAATATCTAGCAGTGTTGTGATAATTCATTCCTTAACTGTCTGTCTGTCTGTCTGTCTGTCTGTCTGTCTGTCTGTCTGTCTGTTCACTCCTTAACTGTCAGTCAGTCAGTCAGTCAGTCAGTCAGTCAGTCAGTCAGTCAGCCAGCCTGCCTGCCTGCCTGCCTGCCTGCCTGCCTGCCTGCCTGCCTGCCTGCCTGCCTGCCTGCCTGTCTGTCTGTCTGTATTTCTGTATTTCTGTCTGTCTCTCCATTTCATTTTAGTTAGATTTCAATATATAACTCTCTAAACACACACACACACACACACACACACACACACACACACACACACACACACACACACACACACACACACACACACACACACACACTCACTTTTAAAAACTTTTTTCAACAAGACACTCTTTGTAATAGACAATAAACTACAATAAAAACATTAATCATACTAGCCATGCATAAAAATGACAGTTACAATCTGTATAGAATGACACACATTTTATCAAATGAGTCTTATATATGTATATATATACATATATATAATCTATCTATCTATCTATCTATCTATCTATCTATCTATCTATCTCTCTCTCTCTCTCTCTCTCTCTCTCTCTCTCTCTCTCTCCTCTCTCTCTCTCTCTCTCTCTCTCTCTCTATATATATATATATATATAATATACATGTATATATCTTAGACTTTGATTGTTTATAAATTATGTATTATTATATACATGTATATCAGAAATAAATTATGTGCCTTCATACAAACAGACAAATAATTACATATATACATGTATACATCATAGACATATACGTAAGCATGGAATGCATTCTGTAACTGTACAGTGTTGGTTTAAAACTCTAGAATGCATATAAGCAAGTATGCATGCATTTAATACACACATATATTAGACAACATTAACAAACTTCAGTATCTTAATGCTTTTTACATGTTTCTCACCTTTTCAACATAATCAACCATATCAGATCCTGACAATGAATCTGTCACTTTGGAGTATGTTCTAATATTACTTTTCATAACTGATGATACTTGTTTGGCATTGTACTCAGCCGTTCTTTGAAGAATTTTTCCTGACATTAATCGCAGTAATCTTCCGCACCTCGGAGAATGACATTGGCACACCATGCTTGGAAAACTGAAAAATGCAAGCATTTTGTTTTTAAAATATGCATATTAGTGACTTTTATGTCTTTCCTTTCACAGGCACAGACCCAGACAGACAGACAGACATACACACACACACACACACACACACACACGCATTCACGCACACACGCACGCATGCACACACAAACATGCACCACCACCACCCCCACACACACACCTGTACACACACACACACAGCTGCACACACCACACACACACACACACACACACACACACACACACACACACACACACACACACACCACACACCTGCACACACACACCTGCACACACACACACACACACACACACACACACACACACACACACACACACACACACACCACACACCACACACTGCACACACACACACACACACACACACACACACACACACACACACACACACACACACACACACACACACACATACATGCTTTCAGATGGGACTATAAACCAAGGCCCTGTGTGTGAATACACGCAGAACATCTTCCACACATGTTAAAACCCCTTTCACAAGAGCAGGTCATTGTGTGCCAGTAGGAGCGGATGACAAAATTATATATATAAAAAAACCCAGCATGCACACAAGTGTCTTGTTTAGACACCATCCCTGAGGAAAAATCGGGGAGTTGGATTCCCTAGGGCGGCTCAGGGCTGCATATAAAAAAATATATATTGGTAGATGCTGCACTTGTGTCAACGTGCTCTACCTAGCGAGAACAGCCCGAATTTTACGCTGATAAATCTGCTGTGACATAAAGTGGTATAGAATAAATGCATGCAGCATTGCATGCATGCATGCAAACACACGGGTTGCAAATTGTTATTCTTACCCTAGTTGTCTGGAGTGTCTCTTTTTCTTCTTTAATTCTGTCTGAATTAAACTTTGAGCTATGTTGTGCTGTCTTGGTTTTTATCTTATACTATTATATTGTGAGGTCGAGATTGAAAAAAAAAGTTTTCCTTATAATTATATCGTTTTGTTGTTGTTTTTTCAACATCGATTAAAACTCTCATTTAAATGCTTTCATGACTCAATTTTCTTGATGTGTGTGTGTGTGTGTGTGTTTGTGTGTGTATGTGTGTGTGTGTGTGTGTGTGTGTGTGTGTGTGTGTGTGTGTGTGTGTGTGTGTGTGTGTGTGTGTGTAAGTGAGGGCAGGATGAAAAAAGTTATAAACTTAATCTATTACCCTCAATAAAGGTCAGTTTGACTTGACACACATCATGTTTTATAATTTGCAGTCTTGTGCTAAAGACAAAAACTCTTTTAAGTGGGGACACTAGCCTGTAAAACTGGAGGAGCCCCGTTATGCAAATTCAGCGAATGACCTTCTCGACAGCCTACTACTTCAAGTAAAAAAAATTCTTTTCTTTCGTTTTGCTCAGTGTCGACTGTCGTGCACCGCAGTTTTCTCCCTTCTCAGACGCTGACAGCAATGACCGCCTGCAAAGACAGATCTGAAAGATAACTGTCGCTAAACATCTGACATAAAGCTATGCATAAACATGACAGAAAATAAAGAAGAGAGCACATACCTGCTAGTAGTTTAAATCAAAGCGCAGAAAAGGCTGTGCCCGGCGTGTTTGGTTTTCATAATTACTCCCCTTGGCAGTTTATGAAACCACCAAAGGCGCCTGAAATCTCTCTCTCTCTCTCTCTCTCTCTCTCTCTCTCTCTCTCTCTCTCTCTCTCTCTCACACACACACACACACTTTTTACGCATAAGGTCACTTTACATCTGGTTACATTGTTATTTATCTTCTCTTTTTTCATTATTTTTCAGTCTAGATTGATCTTTATGTTGTACTGTCTTGGTTCTAGTTTTAACTTATATTGTAAGGTACTAGGTCTGGGTTTGAACAATGTTTTCCGCATTCTTTTTCTGCTTATTTTTCTTTTTTTAAGCATAGATTAACACTTTTCTGTTTGCTTTTACTAGCCAATTTCTTGTTTTGTTTTTTTTCTTTTCTTTAAAGTTTGGTGAGGGTAGGATGAAAAAAGTTGTGAAAACTTGATCGTTTACCCTCAATAAAAAAAAATCATTTTGACTTGACTTCACACACACACACACACACACACACACACACACACACACACACACACACACACACACTATTAATCTTTTCAACAAAATTTGCAATTTGTATACAAACTAGAGAGAGAGAGAGAGAGAGAGAGAGAGAGAGAGAGAGAGAGAGTTCTTCCCCCTAAATGACCGATCGGGCTCTGATAGGCCTAGGCCTAGCTGATTTCCTTTATTACCACTATGAAGGTTTTCTATAATAAACAGAGACATTGACGCTGCATAAAAGTGATTAAAGATGAGTTTCATGAGCGAACATTCTGCAAAACAACATCATTTTATGAATATTTGCCGAAAAAGCGATAGTGAAAAGCACAGTTAAAAATTTTATATTGTTATTTTTCAGCAGCTGTGACAGGAAGCAGAGTGGCGCAGTGGAAGCGTGCTGGGCCCATAACCCAGAGGTCCGTGGATCGAAACCACGCTCTGCTAAATTTTTTTCCCTCTTATTTTTATGTTCCTGTATAATTTTTTTCCCTCTTAAAAAATGTTCTTGTTTAAATTAGACTTTGAAAAAAATAAGGTTAACAAAATTTGGTCAAGGACCTAATGATAAAGAAGTATATATATATATATGTTTTATATGCAGTCCGCTTTATCTTCCAGTATGGAAATATCAATTTTTTTTTAAAAAAAACATCTCTCTCTCTCTCTCTCTCTCTCTCTCTCTCTCTCTCTCTCTCTCTCTGTATATATATATATATATATATATATATATATATATATATATATATATATATACACACACCCATTTCATTCAAGCTTGTTTAAAAAAAAAAAAAAAAAAAAAAAGAACAGCAAAAAAAACAGCAACAAACAACCCCCCCCCCCCCCCCAGATCTTCTGTATAGTAAGTCTTATTAAACCCTTCCACCCTTTTATTAAGCTCCTTTCCCCACCAAATATCAAACCTAATCAAAATCAGTTTACTGTGTCATCTGCTTTTGGTTTCCCTACGCGAATTACTTTTTAGCCATGGAAACATACCGGAAGACAGACAATACATATCATCCGAAGATCAGAGGTAAAGAGACTGAACTGGGCCCTAGCAATACTCCCAGAGATCTTTCCTAGCTCGTTTCAGAATTTGAAACACGCGCAGCTTTTATTTATTTATTTTTTTTATTAATAATTTGAAAAAAAATTATAGGCCGTACTTGTTTATATGTTTTTTAAAAACCTAAACTTTTCAGGTGTCTTTTATACCACGGACATAAAAGTGGATGATTTATTTCTACACAGAACTAAGTTTATCCTAGTCCTAATTGATAATTACAAGACTTACATCAAATCGTGAACATTATTGTTATGCTTTCTTCGCAAAAAAAGTTATTAACAAAGGAAAACAAAAATGTCTCGCCATCACAGCCATGTTCAATTATTAGTTCAAATATAGCTGTATAAGTCAGCCTGTCGTCTGTGTGAATAAAAAGAATGAGCTTATTTTAGATCAACTAACAACAATCACATCTGAGATCTTTGTTAAAAATCGTTTAGTAACTATACAGAACTTAGGTTGCAAAATAAATGAACACTTTGTCAGCATGTTTTGTAGTAGTATTTTTTGTTGTTGTTTTTTAAAGAGGAGAGGTAAATGATTGTGTGGCAGTAGCCTATTCAAATAACCTTTTGGGGGGAGACGAGGTGGATGGGGATGAGGGAGGGGGGGGGAGGGGTATCACAATTTCAGAAAGATAAAAACAAGAGTTGGTCCTCTTCATTTTGGGTGTATTGAAAACTTGAGACGTATAGAGTGTCCACACATGAAAAAAAAACACACACAGACACACACACAGACACACACAGACACAGACACACAGACACACAGACACACAGACACACACACACACACACACACACACACACACACACACACACACACACACACACTTTCCAATTATTCCTTTTGATCCTCTGGTATCACTTAAAGTGCTAAGACGTTAAAACTGAAGACTACTACTAACTACTACTACTACTACTACACTTCTACTACTACTACACACCCCCCCCCCCCCCCCCCCCCCCCCACACACACACACACGTACTCTTCTCTCAGTACACTTTGGGGGTGGGGGCTAGGCGGGGAGGGAGGAGGGGGTAGTCACGGTCTAGCTGTGAAAAGACCACAGACATGGCTGAACAAACACATTTGCTCTACCAGACTTGATATAATGCGAAATTTCTTCTTGTGCAAAGGTGCTTTTCTTCTTTTTCTTCAACCTTTCTTTTCATTTATTCTCTTTTTCTTTCTTTTTTTTGGGGGGAGGGTGGGGGTAGGGGTGGGGGTAGGTCAAGGTCAGTGGGCTCACTTCCAGTTATTTACCTTGTGCATACTTAGCAAGAAAGAAAGCTGGGTTGGGGGGAGTGGGGGGGGGGGGGGGTTGATGAAGGGGGGGGGGGGGAGAAAGACAAGGTTGGGGGGGGGGAGAGACGGAGGAGGCTCTCTGTGGGTACTATACAACTAGGCCTAACCGTGTCCAATTGGTTGGAAGAAATAGGAGCGCGCTGGGGTTGGGGGGAGGGGGGGGGTAAAATTAATTCAGAGAGAACTTGACATTCAGGCGCATGTAGACAGACAGACAGACAGACAGAGACAGAGACAGCCATCCATACAGAGACAGACAGACAGAAAGACATATAGGGACAGGGACAGACATATAGAGACAGAGACAGACATGTAGAGACAGACAGCCAGACAGAGAGACAGACAAGCAGAGGTAGAGAGAGATGAGAGGAGCCAGAGAAAAAAAATTTTGATGAAAAAGAGAGACACGCACAGAGAGAGAGAGGGAGAGAGAGAGATTAGATTCTTTTATATCGAGGATAATGGAATAAGCATTCATTTGCTTTTTTTTCATCCAGTCCCCGTGTGTATGCAGTATTGTAAATCTTGTCATCTGCTCCCACCGGCACACAATAGCCTACTCTTACGAAGAGCGGAACAGGATTTAACATGTGCGCAAGATGTTCTGCGTGATGTCGTACACGGGGCCTCGGTTTAAAGTCTCATCCGAAAGACTTTTAGGGAGAGTGGAGCCAGCACTGATGTTAACTCCAGGGGAAAAATCCCCTCCAACGGGAATCGAACTCGGGTGGTCAAATTGCGAGCGCAATGTTCTGACCACTAGGCTATCCTCCGTCTCCCGGGAGAGAGAGAGAGAGAGAGAGAGAGAGAGAGAGAGAGAGAGAGAGAGAGAGAGAGAGAGAGAGAGAGAGAGAGAGAGAGACAGACAGACAGACAGACAGACAGACACACACACACACACACACACACACACACACACACACACACACACACACACACACACACACACACACACACACACACACACACCATTGCTAACCTCCCTCCCCCCCTCTAAACCCGACACCTTAAACCACCCTTCAAGAATTTTAATAGAAAAAGCACAAACCAAATATTAAAAAAAACAACTGGCCCAGGTCAAAAGATGTGTCAGCTATTGATGTCAACTAATTGCCGAGACCTACACCAAAATGTTGTTACGTTGTAAAATGTGTTGAGATTGCCTTCAGCCATGACAAGCTCTTCAGTAACATAACAACCTGTACTTTCCTTAAAAGAAGAAAAAAATCCTCTGAAGTCGGAGTATGGCTACATATAATTATGGCGAGGTATTTGAAAAAAAAAGTCATAACAGGCAAACTTCTCATTTAGCGTGCAATTTTCAATCTCACAATGATTCCCAGGTGGGATGAGTGAATCAGGGTGCACATTATGGGTGGGTCACCTTAGAGTGTTAAGCTGGGGAACGCACAACAGCAACAAAATAAACAAAACAAAAGACAAAAACGGAGAGAAAAAACCTGTAGCTTTTTCTTTCTTTTTCTTCTCTTTCTTTTTTTTAGTTTCAAAAGGTGAATCCTTTTCCAACAGTGTGGCCAAGTTTACCTCTCCCACTCAGATCTGTCCGTGTGCCTCAGGTGTCTGAAGTGGTGTGACAATATTTATATGATTACTGAACAAACATTAATGTGAAAAAGATTGCGGTCATTCAGTATTATTCGATATTTTATTCCTCATTTTTTTAAAAGGGGGGGGGGGGGGGGGGGGGGGGGATTTCTTTAATTTTTTTTTTTGAGTGAGGGAGGTGGGATGGGGTGAGGGTGGGAGAGGGCCGTAATATGGGAGCATTTTTTTTTTCTTTTTTGACATCCTCAAGGCCAAGATATTGGAACTATGTGCTTAATGTCGATTTGAAAGGTAGAGAGGTGGAGGAAGATGCAAGGGGGGAGTGGGTAGGGAGATGGTAAAGGGAATAGGCCTAGTGGGTTTAAATACAGTTACGTGTGCGTGTGCGTGTGTGTGTGTGTGTGTGTGTGTGTGTGTGGTGTTGTGTGCGAATGGATGGGTGTGTGAATGGATCTATGCGTGCGTGTTGCTTGCTGTCGTGGTGTGCGTGCGTGCGCACGAGTGTGTGCATGCGTGCGTGCGTGTGTTCGTTTTTTTTTTAGTATGCGTGCATGCATGCATGCATGCGTGAGTGCGTGCGTGCGTGCTTGCGTGCGTGCGTGCGTGCGTGCGTGCGTGCGTGCGTGCGTGTGTGTGTGTGTGTGTGTGTGTGTGTGTGTGTGACACATAGAGAATGAACCAGTACAATGATTATAACCTTTTGGTTCGTTGATCAATGCTCTTTTGTTATTATTATTTGAAAAATATGTATGACATTCTGAATGAAATTTTGTTTAACCCCAACAAACCGGTTTCGTTAATAAATGTAGCATGGTTTGTGATGTGTGTGCACAGCAGGGAGTATCTGTGTGTAGAGAAAGGCCATATTGCATAGTGTTACTATGCCTCTACAGCTAGTCTTTTGAACCCGCATGTCATTAGTTTTGTATGAGTTTAAAAATGCAGAGGAGGTGTATGTTTTATTCATCTATCAATGGTTTGGGATTTTTTGGTTTATTTGTTTGGTTGTTTGTGTCTAACTCTGGTAGTCTTTACAGACTTTATGTGCATACATTATATCATTTTAGTTTTCTTCAGAAACTAGGAGAATGATTCGTATCATAATATTATCGTGTGCATGTGAGTGTGGAGTGTGCGGGATGTGTGGGTATATGTGCTTGTTTAATTACACTACAGAAACTAGCACAGCACGACACGACACGACACGACACTACACTGCATTGTACTGCACTACACTACACTTCACTCCACTCCATGAAGAAATTCAGGTATTGGAGATCTACACTTTATGTTGATCAGAGTGATCGTAAAATAATAATGATAATATAATAATAATAATAATAATAATAATAATAATAATAATAATAATGATAATAATAATAATAATAATAATAATAATAATAATAATAATAATAATAATAATAAATAATAATAATAAACAACCCTACCCTTCATTCAACAAACGCAGCGGCCTAGATTCGAACCCACAACCTCAAGGACCAACAGGATTGAAGTGAAACGGTCTTAACCATTCAGACATAGCGTTCGTCAACGCTTTCGTAACGCTCTCCTCCTTGACATAATTGTCGAAGGTGTCAATCGCGCTCCGTGGAAAACACTTCACTCTGGGAACATTGCTTAACCTCGTTCAGTTGTTACTCCTCTTCCCCCTTGACCTTATCACTGGTAGATCTAGCTATCTGCTGTACGTGTTCCTTTCTCTTGTTCTGACTGTCTCAAGCCCTCGTCCCCTCCACACCACAACACGGCACTAGAATGTCTGGTTATATCCATGGGGAAATACGGTCAATACTGTTGTGGAGGTGTCTGTCTCTCAAAGGCTGTGAACAGTTTGAGAAGGAGACAAACAGTGTCTGATAAAAAGACTAATCGTGATGATGATGATGATGAGTAATGATAATAGTAAGAATATTGATGGCGGTAGGAATAGATTTGTTTGGAAATAATCGTGACAGCAGCAGGTCAGTTCCATTTACTCTCTTTACCTAGCACTGTACCTGAACATTTAGATCTAGCATCGTGGAAATTAATCCCTAATAGACAGGTTCGTCATTAATGGTAAAATTTCGAGTGAAACTCTTTTAAACTGTATTTTCGTCGGAAATAAAATTTGTAAAAGCTTGCCAATAAAACTGTATTAAGTCTGGAAATTTGAAAGTGTTGATAACTGACATTAAAGAATTTAAAGGAACGTGGGAGGGTTATTTGCAGTAAATACTGCCCATTCGTGTCAACCTTATGCATCATACTAATCTGCACCCCAACACCACACAACCCCTGAAAACATCCAGTCCTCATAAGTGTCACACACACAGCAGACAGCTCTTCAAAAGACAGGCTATTCGCGAAGACTCGCAACTTGTTTCAAAACGTCACGCCATTTTTCTGTTTCTGGGTGACCGTCCAGTCAGACAAACTGGAGTTAGCCCCCCTGTGTTGTTCCCCGTGTGTTTGGAAAGGGTTAAGAGATTTGTCTTCAAATCTCAGTTTATATTTCACTCTCTCTCTCTGCTGGTTTGAGAAGCCAGAGGTCAGTGGTTCAACCTAGGTCACAAACAGGAATTATGTCTACTTGATGTGCCTGACAACATTCGAGTTTGGAAAATCAGCATCCCCCCAAAAAAACAAAGCAAAAACCCACAAAACAACTACAAATAACAACAAAGAAAAAGAAAAACAAAACAAAACAAACTAAACAGCAATTAAAAAACAACAAAAACAATAAAACAGCAAAACAACCCAACTAGACAATGAAAAAGTAAAACAAAAACAACAAAAAACAAAACAAACAACAACAAAAATAGAGGAAAGATCGACAGGGAGAGGCCATCCAGGGAAGTAACAATACAATTGTCTGTTCTGTTCTGCTTTATTCTGTTTTGTCTGCTCTTCTGTGCTCTGATTTGTTTTGATCTGTTCTGTTGTGTTATGTATGCTCTTCTCTTTGTTCTGTTCTATTCTGTTCTGTCCTATCTGCTCTGTTCTGTTCTGTTCTATATGCTTTTCTCTCTGCTCTGTTCTGTTCATAGGTTCTGCTCTGTTCTGCTCTGCTGTTCTCTGCTCTGTTCTGCTCTGCTCTGTTCTGTTTTGCTCTGTTCTTCTCTGCTGTTCTCTTCTGATTTGCTCTGCTCTGCTCTGTTCTGAACTGCTCTTCTTTGCTGTTCTCTTCTCTTCTCTGCTCTGTTCTGCTCTGCTTTGCTCTTCTCTTTTCTGTTTGGTCTGTTCTACGCTGTTTTATCCTGTTGTTCTGCTCTGTTGTGCTCTGTTTTTTGTTTGTTTGGTTTTTTGGTCCTGATTTGCTGTTTTCCTCATCATTGATAGTTCTCTGTACGTTGTTTTCTGTTCAGCTAAGTTTAGTTTGGTTTGCTTTGGTTTGTTTCACCTCAGTGTGGCTGTCATGAGTGTGTGTGTTTTTTTTTGTTTTTTTTTTTTTTTTTTTTTTTTTTTTTTTTTTTGGGGGGGGTCAAAGGGACAAAGCAGTGTATAAGAATGGGGGGGTGGGGTGGGGATGGGGTTGGTGGCAATGCATTGTTCTCTTTTGGGGCTGTGGAGGGTCATTGGTTGTTTATTTGTTTGTTCTGCATTGTCTCTTGCCTTTATCACTGATCTGTTTATCTGCTGGAATGCTTTAGCATGATTTATTGTTCTGCCTTTACTGCCTGAGGCTTTGTTTGTTTGCTTTGTTTGTTTGGTTTGTTTGCTTTGTTCTGTTTTATTTCATGTTGTTGTTGTTGTTGGCTCTCTCTCTCTCTCTCTCTCTCTCTCTCTCTCTCTCTCTCTCTCTCTCTCTCTCTCTCTCCTCCTCTCTCTCTCTCTCTCTCTCTCTCTCTCTCTCTCTCTCTCCATCTTCTATCTATCTATCTATCTTCTATCTATCTATCTATCTATCTATCTATCTATCTATCTGCTTAATGCTTAATCTATTACCCTCTGAAAAATAAAATCTCTCTCTCTCTCTCTCTACTCTCTCTCTCTCTCTCTCTCCTTCTCTCTCTCTCTTCATCTCTCTCCTCTTCTCTCTCTCTCTCTTCTCTTCCTCTCTTCTTTCTTCTTCTTCTTCTTTCTTCTTCTTTCTTCTTCTTCTTCTTCTTTCTTCTTCTTCTTCTTCTTCTTTTCTTCTTCCTTCTTCATTTTTGGCTGGATGTTGGGAAAGGAGGGACAGGGTGTTTGTGGTTTTGAGGGGATGCAGGTGAGGAGATAGAGGAAGGGGAGGAGATGGATTTTTAAATTTCGTTTTTGTGCTACACCTCCCCCCCCCCCCTCCTCCTTTCTCCATTTCCCAATCTCTTGCTCTCAAAACTGTTTACCACACTCATAACCTATGAGCTTGTCCTCTTTCTTTCTTTTTCTTTTTCGTCTCTAAACGCAAAACGTGATTTATCTTGCATTTGTTATATGAGCCCAGTATTTGATTTGCAAAGATGGGCATAGAAGTACAACTGTACATGCTTACATAGATACATAGACTAGACCTGTGAATGTCAATTTGGCAGACCCCAAGAGGTCTAACAATGCATGTTTGTCTTTCTGTCTGTCCGTCTGTTTGTCTGTCTGTTTGTTTTTCTGTCTGTCTCTGCCTCTGCCTCTGTCTCTGTCTCTCTATCTCTCCTTTCCTCCCCCCCCTCTCTCTCTCTCTCTCTCTCTCTCTCTCTCCTCTCCTCTCTCTCTCTCTCTCTCTCTCTCTCTCTTCTCTCTCTCTCATTCTGGGATACAGCAAACATTCTCAGGCCGTGTTTCTGGTGCAAGTTGAGCCTGGTGGAGCCTATCCCACTCCACGTGTAGGGTGCATGCTGGGTATTTCAGTGTTTTTGCAAACCTATCAAACACCGATCTTTCTTTCTATGATTTTGTAAGAGTCCCAGCGGAGTTATCTGATTTGGGGACCTCTCAACCAACCAAACACTACCACCACCACCACCACCAAGCAGCTCTCTCTGAAATAATCAAAGGCTGACATGAAATGTGGAATTTTTAACGTACAAAGTTGATCTTCTGCTTGTGTCTGAAGCAGGTTGCAAAATCTTCAGTGGTGCCACCAGAGGTATGCTGGACTACGGGATATAGGCGATACGAAGAGAATTCCCGCACTGGCAGATAAATCTTCCCTTAAGCTGACCAGGAAGAACGTAAAAATCCCATCCTGACTTCACCAGACGCTGCTTGCAGGAGATTCGAACCCACGACTTGATGTAGGCACAGGAATGAAGTTATCAAACGGTTTTATCTGTCGAGCTGTAGCGTCCCATGTGGTCTGACGTTATCCCTGTGTAAACACAGGTCATCGGAATACAAAGACCGTGCGGTTTGCATATACTTATTTGATCATTCCCTGGACTAGTGTGCCGAGGCCAAGACCTTTATCGCCTAGTGTTGATATAGTCAAAAATGGGGTAGGAATGGAGATGGGGGTGGGGGTGGGGGGATTAGGGGTGGAGGGTTAGGGTTTGGGGTGGGGGTGGGGGGGTTGTTGAAGGACGTTGAGTTTCTTTCTGTGTTGGTGCGTGTAAAGGGGTGTGGGGGTTGGGGGGGGGGGTGGGGGGTAGGGGTGCTTGTATGTGTGTGTGTGTGTGTGGTGTGTGTGTGTGTGTGTGTGTGTGTGTGTGTGTGTGTCTGTCTGTCTGTCTGTCTGTCTGTTTGTCTACATGAATGTCTACATCTGTCTCTATTTGTTTTTGAGTGTATGTGTGTGCGCGAGCATGCATGCGTGCTCGTGCTTGTGCGCTCACAAACAAGCCCGTGCAAAAATCTACTTAAAGAATAGAACATGGCTTTAATGAGCAAAAGATGAACAGAATA
>CM060321.1:64548037-64550537 GCA_030674155.1 Stramonita haemastoma
AGTGATAAGACATAGAGAAAGAGTGAGACAGAGAGACATACACACAGAGACATAAACGTGTACAAATATCAACAAAGTTGAAAAGAAAGGACGAAAGAAGAAAGGACAAAGGAAAAGAAAGGACGAAAGAGAAGAAAGGACGAAAGAAAGAAAGAAAGAAAGAAAAAGAAAGAAAAAAAAAGAAAAAGCTCAGTTCATATTTTTCAATGTGGACCACAGCCGCCATCCAATTTTAACAACCTGATTATGCCACACAGGGAGCAGAAAGCGGCCTGTCTTTGATGTCAGCAAAAAAAACAACCCCACAAAAAATCAACATGAAGATTCTCCGGAAGGCACAGGCATTTATTTGTTGCTTCACTCCCCCCCCCCCCTCTATCTCTCTCTGTGTCAAGCTCTCTGTCTCTGTCTCTGTCTCTCTCTCTCTCTCTCTCTCTCTCTCTCTTTTTCCCGTTATCCTCTGCATCTGTTAATTAATGAGGTGTGTCTATGCAACACCATACCATGGATAATCACTGCAAAAGCTGATGACGATAGTGTGTGTGTAATATGAATATTAGGCATAGACGTGAAATTGAAAATAAAGGCAGTAAGGGAGGGGGGGGGGGTATCTAGGTCGATATGTAGTCCTACAGCCACAGACAATTCTAACAAGCAAATGATGATTAAGAACAAAAAGACCCATCCAAAACTCTCTCTTGTCTCTGTCTCTGTCTCTGTCTCTGTCTCTGTCCTTCTCTTCTTCTTCTCGTCTCTCTCCTGTCTCTCTCTTCTCTCTCTCTCTCTCTCTCTCTCTCCCTCTCTGTCTGTCTGTCTGTCTGTCTGTCTGTCTGTCTGTCTCTCTCTCTCTCTCTCTCTCTCTCTCTCTCTCTCTCTCTCTCTCTCTCTCTCTCTCTCTCTCTCTCTCTCTGTTTCTCTCTCTCTCTCTCTTGGAAAAAATTACTGTGAACAAAGACGATCTGCTTCTGCTTTAATTTGTTCATTGATTGCAGTCCTTTTTGCACTTTTGTTTACAGTCGAGCACCAGAAATCGTCAAAAGTGATTTTTGACAAACCCAACACAGTCATAGCGTGACAAAAAGTGTTTAACTTCAAATAATATGTCACAGATGATAACTTTAGCAATATATGTACTCAGGCACTAGAAAAACGGAAGCAGACTATGAACCAATAGATCTATAAGTAATAACTAAAATATTTGTTGATACTTTGTCTGGATTGTCGAGTTATATTCATGTTTTATTAACCCTTTGACTGATGGTTGACTTTTGTCAATAAATTCGTTCAATTCATTCGTTCATTCATCATTCTCTTGAAAAAAAAAGGTCAGTCCTATCACCTTCACCTACACCTATCCCGTAGCTTGTGGCCTTTGGGGCAGCACCCTGAAGATTTGCCACCAGTCTAATAGCTGAGTAATACTTGTGTAACACTTATCTAACAATAGTGCAACGTGTCGGTTTTTGCTTAGTACGGCAACGGGGGTAAGTAGTAATAACGAGATGGGAGCGTGGCTAATTCTCGCATATGAAAAACGCACGGACTGTAAACATGATTATCCAGTTTACTAACTGTTGAGATTCCTGTCATGTCAAGTAAGGTCTTCTTCAGACAGAGCACCGGATGCAAATTGTACTCTTTCCACACCACTTAGCTACATCTTCCACACTCTCAACTGCAGATGTGGTATTCTTCTGTTTCTTTTTGCGAGGCAGGGAGTTGAGGAGGGGAGGTCTACTGTCTGACTGAACTAAGTGGAATGAAAGATTTCAAGGTGATGCTACATACGATTTTCTAGTGTCAAGGTAAATTATTCCATATAGATACACATGATGACCTAAGTGGTTGGACCGTTTTTCTTCAATCGCGTAGTAGGTCCATGAAAGAAATTTCAAGATCTGTGCTCAGTGTCATGCAGTGAAAAAATATTCTATATACATGCACGAACATGAGTGGTTACATCGTTTGGCTTCATCCTGTGGGTCCATAAAGTTATGGGCTTGAATCTTCGCAGAGGTGTCTGCTAACTGACGGGATTGTTTCGATCCATTATGATAATAATAATAGTAAACAGAATGTATATAGCGCTATATCTTGCAAAAACAAATCAAAGCGCTTGCATTCAACCAAGACTTACGCATGCAACCAATAACTATTAACTTTTTTAACAAAGTCAAATGTACACACACACCAGCGCTCGCGCGCGTGCGCGCGCATTATGCTCCCATCTCAGGTCTTTACAGCAAATCCACTTTGAAAACAAGAACAAGAAACATTAAGCGTGTATTGTAAAGTACTATAGCACTTACACATGATCACCTCAAGTCTGCACTTCGCCATAAAAAATGTAGGTTTCCTAATTTATCTCAGAAAATTAATGTAATGCCCTGGTTTTAGGTAAAGGTATGAGTAATATATGTGTGTACATCAAGTCTTACTTTTAAACATGTTCACGAGCAAGCTTAGCTAGCACTAAAAAAAAATCAAGTGCACAGTACTA
>CM060321.1:64565537-64568037 GCA_030674155.1 Stramonita haemastoma
AGCGATCTACATATCTATATTAAAGCAAATATATGAGAAAATGAGAGATTTTTTCGAATGAATGAAACTTTTTTAATGAGGGAAAAGAATAAGCACACATGCTGGCTTTTTGTTTTTACATCGAGCCTTCAGTCAATGAAAGTAAAACAACAACAAAAAAGATCAGATGATAATGATTAACAAAAATGTGTTGTGTTGTGTGTGTGTGTGTGTGTGTGTGTGTGCGCGCCGCGCGCGCGCGTGTGTGTGTGTGTGTGTCCCTCTATCCGTTTACCTATCTGTCTGTCTGTGTGTCTGTATGTCTGTCTACCTGCCTATCTATCTGCCTGTCTGTCTATCCACCTGTATGAAAACGGTATCGTTTTCACACACACCTGTAAGTGCAGACCCTACAAGCTACATTTAAAGAGGTAAAGCCACACGACCTTGTCGCACCCCCTCCCCCTTCCTCCCCCTTCCACCCCTCCCCCCCCCCTCTCTCTCTCTCTCTCTCTCTGAAATGTTGGCAAAGGAACAGGGTTCCCACAAAACTGACAGCTCCCTACCCATCTCCCACCAACTCCCAACCCCCCCCCCCCCTCTACTACCACCGCCACCCGGGGTAGCCTTCCTTCCCCTACCCCCTCCACCCCCCTCTCCCCTCCCCCCCTCTCCTCCTCTCCCCCCGAAAGCCAGCGGGCCGCACTGCCGCGAACAGGGCCAGGTGATTTTCCATTCATCCTGGGGACCAGGCTTCAGCTCAATGCCTCCAGGACAAAAAAAAGAAAAAGCCCGCATTCCTCTTTTCAGACCACAACCAGAAAGGAACTAGGCCTAGTGGAGGAACTGTAGAGAAGAAGAAGAAGAAAAAATTACCTGTAATTTAAAGAAAAAAAACTGGCAGTGTTTTGAAAGTCTGGCTAAAAGAGAGAGAAAAGGGAGAGAATTAGGCAGGAGATAGTGAGTAGGGTGGGGGTGGGGGGGGGGTGAGGTAGGGTAGGGGGTGAGAGACAGTCTTTTAGAGAGAGAGAGAGGGGGGGGGGGTTGGGGGAGGGGGATGTGGACGAAAAAGATTTGACTGCAAACTGGTGTTGATCGATGTCTAAGGCTTGGCTCACACAGAAAGTCTCTCAAATATCGAACTAAGGTTAAATTAAAGTGGTGTCTTGTGCTATGCCATAGCCCTGCAATAAAAAAAATCAAAGAAACACAGCAACAAAAAAACAACCAATCAGCCCAACTCACAACAACAACACAAAGAGCAAAATGTACTTGTGTGTGTTTCAGCACTATCAACATTATGTTGGAATGAGAGCAATGCCGGACGAACAAGTAGACAGATAAGATTAGCAAATTTAGCCACTTGTTTTTGCCCGGTTACATCCCCACAACAGGAATTGAAAGAGGTAAAGATAAAGGGGGGTAACTCTGTTAAGGTAAAAGGTAAAGGTAAAGGTGTCCCATGACCTAGGCGGTCGTAGGGGAGCGAGGCATCAGAGACCTCAGCTTCTCTAGGGGCCAGTATATTGAGGGCGGTGCTCATATCCTCTCCCTCGCTGCTTTACCTTCCCTGACCCTAAAGAGGGCAAGTACCCATTTACAGCTGGGTGAACTGGGGGGACTGTACTGAAGCTATGGCGCGCAAGCGGTCACCCATCCAACTGGTAAGCACGCTCGACGCTGTTTAACTTGACTTGGGGAAAGCCAGCGCTCTGACCACTGAACTGAAAGTGAACGTGTTTTGAGGAAAGAAAGAAAGGGAAGAAATGCAATATCACAAATGAAAGGGACATAAAAGCAAAAGTGGAAAATGCAATATCAATAACTGTTGGGGAAGGCGAGAGGATGGGCAAAAAAAGAGAGAGAAAAACTGTAAAGGGGGAAAGATGTGACGGTATACAGCACTACTGGCCCTCAGCAGCAGTTACTCTCCAATACATACAAAACTTGTATGTAACAAAATGTGAAAACCATGAAAATTTCACCTGGCCTGTTAGTGAACTTTTCATCACATGTTTTGGTTTTCTTAAATTAGTATCACTGTATCTTTTTTTCGTTTTCAACGTGTAGTTGTAGTTGTATGTGTGAAACGTGACTTATGATAAATTTCAATGTAAAAATGACGTCTACAGAAGCAACAATGTAGATTTAATAATAATAACACTAATAATTGCGATAATGTATGGTATGGTATTTACCATGGGGAGGGGCTTGGAACAATAACCAAAACAAGAACATCTCTTAAATAAACTGCAGCTTATGTTTCCACTGCTGTGGTATTTTCAGCTTATATGTGTATGGAATGAATAAACAATGTTAATCTCAACTTTCAAACAGCATTCAGTCAGCACCTTTATCTGACCTACAGAAAATCGGTAGACAACCTGTGTCAGAAAATAGTTTCTACACAGGCCGTGTGACCCAGCCTTTAGCCGATCCCTTCTCGCCCTCAATGCTGCCAATGTGCCACCCCCCTCCACCGCTCTCAGAGACACACACTCGCTCGCTCTACCTACAACTC
>CM060321.1:64595537-64598037 GCA_030674155.1 Stramonita haemastoma
CAACAGGAGAAACGTAACAAGACAGACAATAACAACAGCAAGAAGAAGAAGAGGAAGAAGACGAAGAAGAAGAAGAAGAAGAAGAAGAAGAAGAAGAAGAAGAAGAAGAAGAGGAGGAGGAGGATGGTGAAGAAGAAGAAGAAGAAGAAGAAGAAGAAGAAGAAGAAGAAGAAGAAGATGAAGAGGAGGAGGAGGAGGAAGAAGAACAAGAACAAGAACAAGAAGAAGAAGAAGAAGAAGAAGAACAACAACAACAACAACAACGATGATAATGATAACATCCGTATTTCCTGTTGACCTCATAGTGATGTACACAGCTGACCAAGGAAGGAGGAAGCAGCCAGGGTCGATGGTAGGCAGATGATGACTGAGTGAGACAGATAGATCTATAGATAGATGGATAGATGTATGATCTCTTTTCTTTGGCGTCGCAGTAAAAATAAAAAACAGAAAAAGAAAGAAATGATAATGCCAAAGGGACTTAAACACATACAACACACGACTACAAAGACATAGTCTAAACACCTAACAGCATTCAGATAAAAACTACATGGAAGCTCTCTATGCTATCCTTCACACATTAAATAAAGAACACACCCCTCCCCTGTTTTGTCGCAGTCGTTGACCCGGGCCAGTATTTACTTGGTACATGCATCGACAAACTCGGACCAGGAAAGGTCAGGTTTATGTACCAGTCCCTTTTTGTTCCCTCTCGGTCCCTGAGGTCTCACTCGATGTCGTTCAGGTGGCACTAAAACACGTCAATTGGTAAACACTTAGCAGTTAACCCACCCCTAATCGGCTTTGGCGGGCCGGGGCGGTGTTACTGGTGAACGTCCACACGGAAATGGCTGTATAGACCTACTACTACGTGAGGCTGTCCACGACTCGCCAGCTTTGAGTGTGTGTGTGTGTGTGTGTGTGTGTGTGTTGTGTGTGTGTGTGTGTGTGTGTGTGTGTGTGTGTGTGTGTGTTTTTTGGATTTTTTTTTTTACTTCACTTTTGCTTTTGTAAAGCAAGTCTTTTAAGTGTTTACTGTTTGTTGAAAGTGTTTAAGCTTTTTGCACATTGGTATAGCTGTGTGAGTCAAGTCAAGTCAAAATTATCTTTAGAGATCTTAAGAGACTATATGTACACACCTTTGTTCTTTATCCTGCCCTCACAAAAAAAAAATCAAGAAAACTGACTTATAAAAGCAAACGAAAAGGCAATGTTAATATGTCTGTTGAAAAAAGAACCAAAATGGAAAATGAGGAAAAAATGAATGTGTGTGTGTGTGTTTGTGTGTGTGTGTGTGTGTTTATGTGTGTGCGGGTGCGCGCGCACGCGCAAGGTGTTGATTGAAATACTGTACAGTATTTTCTTGAAAATCTTCTGATTGTCGGGGAAAAAAGTGTGGATATCAAGAGATAGAAAAGGGGATAAGGTAGAAACTGTAGGGAAAAAAAAACCTGGATAGCAGAAGAGCTACTGAGACACCCCCCCCCCCCCCCCCTCCTCCTCTCTCCCAGTATTTATTGAGGCACCGACCAGGCCCGATAGAAGCAGACACTTTCACTGTTGGTGAATGAGTTTTGAACTAAACATGGCGGCATAATGTGAAATAAAGTCGTCTGCGTCGTCGAACGCTCAGACAGAAACTATGTCTATCTGTCATATGAGCGAAAAAATGTATCGCGCTGCCGTTAAGCGCCTGACAAGTCAGGCCCAGCACATCCGACTTCGGTGTGGAGGAAAATCATTATCTTGTAAGTCTTTCTAGAAACAAAAAAAGGCAGGAGAATTGACTGAGAAGGCAAGAATGGGGTGACAGGAAAGAAACGAAAAAAGGCGGAAACAAAGAGAGGGATAGGAAAGAGGGAATTTCTAGGTCATAATTTCCAGAAGGTGGGGATGCTGTTTATACTGACAGGCCCCTGGCATCCCCAGTGGGTGAATGAACGCCTGGCTTCAATGACGGCGCCTGTTGTCTTAAGAGTGAGACAGTTTAACGTCTTGTCACCATAGTGCAGTTTCCGTTAGTGCTTAAATCATATGTGGGTAGAATAATGATATATTCACAAAGACACGAACTATGCGAACCCTCTTCTGCAGTAGCTGCTTCTTGTTGAGTCCTTCCCTAGGGAAGACCTTGAGATTCTTAGTTAGAGAGAGAAGGTGGAAACATTACGTGAGGATGTGAACAAGAGCGTCCTTGTACATATACAAACGACAAAATGACAAAATTAACTGACAAATCTTCACACTTTAAAAAAAAATTGCTGCTACTGCAAAGAAGAAAATATATGTGTTAACAGAAAGTCATGTTTGAGAATTCAATAGTTTTCAACAATCTACTCTTGTTATGTATACCCCCTGCTGAGAGCGTAGGCCATATTGGGGCCGTCACCTCAAGGAATTGTTAAACCTCAGATTAAAACTGGGCAACTATATACAGATTAAAACAAGGTATAAAACCATAACTCAGTGGTCAGAGCACTCCCTTCCAGTTCCCCGAGCT
>CM060321.1:64600537-64618037 GCA_030674155.1 Stramonita haemastoma
AGAAATAATAATAATAAGGAAAAAAAGCTGTTTGTTTGTTTGGTTGTTTTTTTAACGGCAGTTTATTTTTGTTTTCTTTCCGGACAGAAATGTTAAACTGTAAAAACTGTAAAGAGTTTGTTTGGCTGTGTTGTCCAGCTCTGCACAAACAACTGGTGACCTTTTTTTAAGCGCCATGTTTTCCTGTTTTTCTGTCCGTTAAATTCCGACGTCGGGAGATGACGCCTGTGTTGTTGTTTTTTTTGTTGTTGTTTTTTGTTGGTTTTATTTTTTACACCGTTTCCTTGACTGGATGAGGTGGAGGGGTTGAAAGGAGTTGTTTACTTTCTTCTTTCCTTCTGTTTGTTTACCTGTGATGCCTTTTGAGGGCAAAGACCGTGGTTTACTTTTTTGGGATGCAAAAGGTGAAACTGTGGTGTCGTTTTTACTCTTCTTTTCCCCCCTCTCTTATTCATTTAGCTTTCTTTTTCTTTTTCTTTTCTTTTTTTAAAGAAAAAGACAGCTCGCTACTTTTATTATCATGTCAGGAGGCAAAACGTGTTTTGTTTACTCTTTGTTCTCGTGTGTTTGTTTAGGTATGATGTTTTTAAAGGACAAACATAGCTTTCTTTTGTTTTGTGTTTGTTTTTTTTTTCTCTGTTGAGGTTTGAGATTGATGGTTGGGTCTTTGAAGGAGCATGGTTTGATCTTTTAAACGTGTTGTACGTGAAAGGTTCCGACATTTAAAGAAAATGACAAAAGCAACAATAGCATTGCCGCACACGGGCATGCACGCATGTGAACGTGCACGTTCGCGCGCACGCACGCACGCACACATACACACACACATATATATATATGTATATATATATACATATATATATATATATGTATATATATATACAATATATATATATATATATATATATATATATATATATATATATATATATATATATATATATATATATATATATATTGGAATAAACGCGTGTTTGCTCGAGCGTGCTCCTGCATACATACAAGCTTTCAAGCATTATGATAATTATACTCCTTTTGAAAATAAACAACTCTGAAAAAGACCTCTCCTACACCGTCTGCTGGCAGACAGTCAAAACGGTTTCACAATCCCTTCCTTTCGTGTTTTCATTTCAACACAGTCGTCTGAAACTGTGTTCCTTCCACCAGGCCTATACAGCACAGGGAAACGTTAGTCAACACACATGGGATTTTCTATTGCCCATGCGTGCTGCCTTGTAGCGGCTATGAGACACCCGACGCATCGTGTGCATAGGTTTTTTATGTCCATACACCTTTGTCCTTGGTTTGCAATGCGAAACTGCACGTGTGTGCATGTATGCATCATCACGTGGACACTGTTGGAGCGTGACTACAGGGGACAAAAAGAGTATTATATTTCTTGTTGAGAAATAAGTGCACTTTCTTCCTTTATAATAGAGGTAGATGTGTAGAAAGTTCAGGAGTTTCGTTTAGTGGGAGTTAAAAGGGGAAGAAAATAAGGAAAGATCGGTCTGTAATGTTGTTTCTACCTTCCTCGTCCATTTTCCTTCCCTCTCTTTTAAAAGAAAGATTTAAAAGATAATTTCTCCCACATCGAAATCGGATACAGATACTTAACTGCAGTGCAGCGCATTTTCGCTCATATGACAGACAACAATAGTTGCTGTCTGAGCGTTCAAGGAAGTTTCAATGTCCATAACTCGTTTCGAAAATCATCTTACAGCTACACGATTCTCTCATATTATTCAGTAAAAGAAATAAAGAAGGAGAAGGCCTTCAGCCTTATCAGGGAAAAGCCGTTGCGACATAAATCATGCTTAAAACAAAGTGACAGTTGAGGTTTTACAAAAATATATACCCCAGTCATATTACGACATATGTCACAGGGGCAAAAATATGACAGGTGATATTTATACAAGTTCCTGAAGTTGCCAAAAATTATTTGAAAGGCTGTGATAAAATGGGGAAGAGATAACTCTCTCTGTGTCTCTCTGTCTCTGTCTCTGTCTCTCTGTGTCTCTGTCTCTGTCTCTCTCTCTCTCTCTCTCTCTCTCTCTCTCTCTCTCTCTCTCTCTCTCTCTCTCCTCTGTGAGTGTGTGTGTGTGTGTGTGTGTGTGTGTCTGTCTGTCTGTCTGTCCGTCTGTCTCACATACACGCGCGCGAGTACATACACACCACCAGACATCTCCCTTTCCATCACAATAATCTGTCAGTTTTACAGAAACAACATAACCAGGCCTAAAGGAACAATCATTCTCCCTCGCTTCGAGTGTGGTCTGGTGTGCCCTCGTACAAAGTGCACCCAGTGTGAGATCTGTCTATTGCAGTTTCCGCAGTTTGACACCTGACAATTGTGATTTAGCGGCTGCTGAGAATCGAGAGAAGAAAAAGAGTACAGACCCTTTTCCTGCTTTGTAGTGTGTCGTCCTGTTTGCCTGCATTTGCATTGCAATTGCTGAATGGATGAAAGAAACACTTGTGTCTGACAGGTCCGCTTTCCTGTCTCAGGGCAATAGCTGTGTTAGCTGTTGATGTCAGCAAAATCACCATGGTTTTCAATCAATTGTTAGTTATGTTTTACGATGTGATGTTGATACGGTCTTCAGCCGTGACATGCTCTTTTGCATAACAACTTGTCTTTTTCCTTTAAAAGAGAGAAGGAATCTTTTGAAGTCGGATGATGGATGCCTCTGTAGTGAGGTTCTTGAAAACCGTCACGCACCCCAAAGTCGTATAACGTGTATGAAGCATTCTGTACTCTGACCGACTGAGAAAACTGAAGATTAAAAACGTTGGAACCGTGACAAGTACACAGCAACTGATTCTTGTCTTCTAAAAGACATAAGGAGAAATCAAAGGTATTGGTTTTATTTCAGTATTTCACTCTGTCCATATGAAGTACAGTTTTTGTTCCCGGTGTGTTCTCTGCACTTGATGGCTGTGTCACACAGAGCCTGTCTTTAGTCCTGTTCCAGTGATGGAGGAATTCTGAAGTTTTCTGTGCAGTTGACAGACATCATGTAAGCACACATGGTAACGGTAAAGGGTGTCCCTTAACCTATGTGGTCGTAGGGGAGCGAGGCATCAGAAACCGCAGCTTATCTAGGGGCCAGCATAGTGAGGGTGGCGCCCATCTCCTCTCCCTCGCTGCTTTACCTTCCCTGAACCTAAAGATGGCAGGTACCCATTTACAGCTGGGTGAACCGGGTGACTGTGCTGAAACCAAGGCGGGCAAACGGTCACCCATCCAATCGGTAACCACTCTCGATGCTGCTTAACCTTGTCTGGGGGAAAGCGAGTGCTCTGACCACTGAGCTATCTAGTTCCCTGACGGCACACATGACAAGCAGCTAAAATCTTTTATAATCATTACAGAATCCAAGCACTTACTACAATAATCTACTCACACAAAAAATGTGATCTATTCACAACGAATTTTTATTACGACACACATTTGTATAGATTGAACAATGTGTCCATATAACAATTCTGGAGGTGATACTTCTGGTATGGCTTCAGTGGTCGGCGGGGCTATGAATAATATGACTGCATAGGGTTTGTTAACAACCCGTCATTATTTCTTCAACAATCTGCGATCTTAATTTTTTTTACAAGGTGGAATAGTTATCGATAGAAGCTCACAATAGTCTGATTTTAAGAGCTCTGAGAGAAAACAATGCACTCTAAGGCAGGAGCTAAATTTGGGAAGATACCTACACCTGCAATCAACCTTGCTACTTTACCATTCCAGGAGATGGGGAGACGGGGGTGGGGGTGGGGAACCTTTGAGCCAAAGGTGTGGCAGGTGACTAATTGATGGTTTGGGTTTCTGTACTTGATCTGTGCCACCTGGGCTGAGCCCAGAATGAAGCAGACAACAACAATAACGATTCAGAGATAATGATTGGGCCTGCTGGTGAGACTTGTATCAAAACACTTTGGTTACTACTTTATTTGTCCTGTTGTTTGTTTGTGGTTGTGCGTTGTTGTTGTTGTTGCTGCTGTTATTGTTTTTGCTAGGTACGCAGTCTCACAGGGTTACATTGTGATAATTGTAGGCTGACTCATTCCCCTAACTTGGATAACACCGTTGGGGCTTTAGCAACCTAACATCGTTTGTTTGTGTGTTTGTTTGTTCGTTTGGTTGGTTGTTTGCTTTTTAACTCAAGTGGGGCCAGAAAACTTCATGTGGGTTTTGTCAGTGTTAGGAAATGGGTTTGTGGGGGAGGTGATATGCTGGGATTTTTTAAAAAAGTTTTTTTCAGTCTCTTGTTGGTCTGAATGGCTGATTGACTGGTTGGTTATGGCTGTGATAAGGTTTCTTCCCCCACTGAAACCTATTGCTTACATGTTTCATTACCAGCGTCTGCTGCTATAGGCATATAAAATGTGACTCGTACAATTTTATTGCCTCTAACAAACGAGGCATGTGAAGATGTATGTACATGTACTTATTTGACGGAAGCCAAAAGAAAGGAAAGGAAACAGAGCAGAAAAGATAGACAGAGACAGAGAGAGAGACAGACAGAGAGACAGACAGAGGGAAGAAGGAGGGAAGAAGAAGAAGAAGAAGAAGAAGAAAAGAGAGGAATTTAAAGAGAAGTAGCACACACAAAATGTGGGTGTATGCTGGTTTTTTTTTTTTTAATTGAATCAAGAATTAGAGAATTGACATAGACGAAAATCGCTGTAATGTGCATGAAGTGACGCACACATATTAATGTGATATTCAGCACACACAGCCCACCTTGCCAAAGAAAAACTCCGAACCGTAGGCGGTTTTCCCCCCAACATTAGGCAACGACCATTATGCAAACACACCTTGCTACGAGCCAACGAACACGCCATCTAGTGTCATAATTCAAGCATGAATCCAATTTAATTCATTTCATGTCGGTCTTCATGAGTGAATCTTAGGCATGCTGAAAGACGTGGGGGGTGGTGGTTGTGTGGAAGAGGGGGTGTGTGGAGAGGGTGCTTAAAATTGTTGCTAGAGGATATTAATGTTTATTTTTCAGCCCAAAGAGATTTTGATTTATACATATAAAAGCAACACGTGGATCTGTTGAATAGAACAACATTGCACCTGAGGTTTTTTTCATAGAGGGTTTTTTTGTACCTAAAGAATCTATGTATCTTTTGATGTTTGCTTTTCATTAAAACCGGTATGACAAGTGCTAAGTCGTCCTAAATATTTTACTTCTCTACTGACCCACATAGCATCTCTCTCTCTCTCTCTCTCTCTCTCTCTCTCTCTCTCTCTCTCTCTCTCTCTCTCTCTCTCCTCTCTCTCTCTCTCTTCTGTCTGTCTTCTGTCTCTCTCTCTGTCTATCTCTGTATCTGTCTCTGTCTCTGTATCTGTATCTGCCCTGTCTGTCTGCTGTCTCTCTCTCGGTCTGTCTGTAAGTCAGTCTCTTTTGTCTCTGTCTGTCTCTCTGTCTCTCTGTCCTTGTTTTCTCTCTCTTTCTGTCTCTCTCGATATAAAAGAATAGATCAAATCAAATTAAATCAAAATATCTGTCTCTCTCTCACGGTCTGTCTGTCTGTCTGTCTGTCTGTCTGTCTGTCTGTCTGTCTGTCTGTCTCTCTTCTCTCTCTCCTCTCTCTCTCTCTCTCTCTCTCTCTCTCCTCTCTCGGCATTTTTTGAATGATGTAAGCCCACGCTGAGGTCCTACTTACTCCTCAGAAAAATAGCTGTTTGTCATATTTTGTGGACTACTTTTTCTTTTGTGTGTGTTGTGTGCGGGGGGGGGGGGGGGGGGGGGGGGGGGGGGGGGGGGGGGGGAGTGGGGTGGTTGAACCTGTAAGGTCTTTGATCATATTTAGACAGAGGGGTTAAAAAGAAAGAGGTGTGAACTAGTGTCTTTACTGACTTGCCAAAATGACAGAAGTGACACTTGAAATTCAGCACCAAAGAGAGATGTACTGTGCACTTTTTTTATATTTTTACACTTTTCACTGCAAGATTTATTGTGCAGTTTTGGGGTTCAAATTGTTTGGGTTTTTTTCTTAAATTTATGGATTAGTATGAAAAATAAAGTATCAAGTTAAAAAAATTGAAAAAAGTAGCTTAAAATGTATGGATGGAAAGAATCAGTTTGAAAAATCTGTCAAAGTATAAGTAGTTTATGCACTTACAAGTGGTCTTTTCATTCCCTTTTCACCCACCCCAACCCCACTTTTTTTTTATTTTTTAGTCTTTTCTTCAATTTTGTTTCTTTGGGAGAAAACAAAACCAAAAAAATGGAACACGAGAACATTCACAAGACACTCCAGAATTGGCATTCTTCATACTCCACAAGAAAAACAACAACTATTTGATTAGACTAAGATCGGGATTTTGAACCTAGATCAGACCAGACTAGGGCACAAAAGACCTGTAAGTTTCTTCTCTTTCAGAAGAGAAACCTGATAATTACATTCTAACAATCAGATAAGATTCAGAGTAGTGCACCCACAACATTCCACGTAACGGAATTGGCAGCATTGTGGGCGGATGGATTGGATAGGTGACCTTTTGCACACCTTGGTTTCAGTACAGTCCCCCAGTTCACCCAGCTGTAAATGGATACCTGCCCTCTTAAGAGTCAGTGAAGGTAAAGCACGAGGGAGAGGAGATGGGCCAAGCCCTCAATATGCTGACCCCTAGAGAAGCTGAGGTCTCTGATGCCTCGCTCCCCACAGACCACATAAGTTATGGGACACCTTTACCGTTACCTTATATATATATATATATATATATATATATATATATATATATATATATATATATATATATATATATATATATACATACCATCCCCCCATTCACCCCAGCAGCAAACTATCCAGGCCTGTTTGCAGCCCATTGGTCTTCCCAAGGCCGTGGAAATATACCGGAGGTGGAGAGGAAAAAAGCGCCTGTCTTTGAAGCCAGGGAAAAAAACAGAAAGAAAAGAAAGAGTTGCGGTTCGTGAATATTCATAGCTGCAGTGACTCCTGTAGGAAGAATGATGGCTGGTGTCCTTCTGTCACAGTGTGTGTGTGTGTGTGTGTGTGTGTGTGTGTGTGTGTGTGTGTAACATGACAATGTTATTTCGAAACTCTCTCTCTCTCTCTCCTCTCTCTCTCTCTCTCTCTCTCTCTCTCTCTCTCTCTCTCTCTCTCTCACACACACACACACACACACACACACACACACACACACACACACACACACACCCTTACTTTTCAGAATTATTGTCTCTTTTTCTTATTCTTCTTGTTCTTTCTTTTCCCTAATCTCTGGTTAAGACCTAGATTCGGCCCGGGCGAGCTGTTTTATGACATCAGCATGACGTAATACTCCATGACGTATACACGCTTGCCGGCATTAGCCATGCGTTATGTATTGCATGTTACAATTCATATGCTTAGCCTGTAGCCTAAGGAATCTTTCCCATTGGCTAGACCTAGACTCATCCCCCCCCCCCCCCCCCCCCCCCCACTAAAAATGATAACTTATTTCCTTTGGTAGTGTTCGATAAGGGACTTAAGCACATGATTATTAGGATGAATCAAGAGATAATGTTTTTATGTCTGAACTGCGTTTTCTTAAACATGAAGTTTTGCATTTTGACACGCACTGCTGTCACTTACCAGATCATAAGCTATACTACTTTTATCGAGCTAGTAGCTGAAAACAAAATATCGTTTCTGATGTGTGCACGTTAAAACCTGTTCCACCTTACCGGAAGAGTAGGCCATTTGTGCTGGTGGGAACGAAGGACACAATTTACAAAACTGCATGTACACGGGAACTTGGAGTAATCTCTCTCACTCACTTACTCGCTTCATTTCCCCGTTCTATGGCAGAAACGAAGGAGGAAAGCGAACATGAAACAGATAGAGACAAAAAAAAAGAACACACAACACACACACACACACACACACACACACACACACACACACACACACACACACACACACAAGTAGCTGCACAGAAAGAAAGACAGAAGGTGGAATGAATCAGGATGACAGGAAACTATGCTTGTAACGTGAGAGCAAACCGGTTTCCCCTGAGTGCTGTCCCTTGTCAGGACATCTTGGCATATGTCAAGGACGGAAGGTCATCCTACAAGCCCACAACATGAATCACTGACCTCCGTTGTCACATTGTCTCCAGTCTTGCTTAAGCAGTTTATAAATAAACGTCACAGCTGTACAGGTGTAAGATACACGTCACATCAGTACAGGTGTAGGATGATAAATCTGTTGGTAACACATCGTAACCATAGTTCTCACTTAGAAAAAAAACATTACATGGTCGCTTTTAGCATGTGAAACTTCAGCACTCGTTTATTTCTCTGTGGGATATTTTTTTTTTTTTAGTAAAAGGAGTGGTAGAAAAGGTTAAATGACAAAAACTGGGCCAACTCCATACATTTTTTTTTTTTACACTGTGAATAATCATTTTCGTAACAGGCACGTCCTTAAGAAGGGTTTGGATGACTTAGTAAACTGTACACATTTACACTTACACCTAATTCGAGTCTTGGTTAGATAATTAATGTACTGTGCTCGCCCCATAGGAATAAAACCAATACTTGTAATTAAAAAAAAACCAAAAAAAACCTATTGATTTCTTTTAAAATTATTTCCAGATTATAGGTTTAATGGGTAAGGTGTACTTTGGTTCTACAGAATAAATTTCTGAGAAAATCAGATTTCTATGTCCTGAGCAAAATACAAAAAAGAACAAAAACAAAAACACTTTATTCAAAAATTTTGTTGATATCTTACTGTTATTCAAATGGCTTAGAAAATTGACAAATGATATAGAGTTTAAAAAAAAAAAAACTTACATCTCTACAACAATTACATGGACTGATGTTCTTTAAAACAATTGTATGACTAGTATAGCATGAGAAGGGCCATCATAAATTGACAAGAGTAGATGCCATTGCATCTACAAGGCACAGATAGGCAGAATTTACAATCCAATTCAAAGTGGCACAGTTTGTTTACAATGGTGTCAGCAAAAGTGCAGGCAAAGTTTTAAAAATAACACCACATCTAGAATACAATGGTGCCTGCTTGATTTGAAGTGTCACTAAAGCATTGAAACAACACAGCCCAGCATTCAGAAAGCAGTTATCAAGTGTAAGCTTTGGGTTTTGTTACACCACTTTAGATGTTATAAATGGATTCCAAAATGAATAAGAGGCTGCTGCTTTTCATGCCCCATATTGTACCTCTAGGGGATGGTATAGCTCGGTGGTCAGAGCACTTCCTTTACCCAAGCTAAGGTTAAGCAGCATCGAGTTTGGTTACCAAGTAGATGGGTGACTGTTTTTACGCGCCTTAGCTTCATTAAGTCCCCTAGTTCATCCGGCTGTCGATGGGTACCTGCACTCTTTAGGATCAGGAAAGGTAAAACAGCGAGGGAGAGGAGATGGGCGCTACCCTCAATATGCTGGCCCCTGGAAAAGCGAAGGTCTCTGATGCCTCACTCCCTCCAACCGCATAGGTTATGAGAACATCTGCATCTTTACAATATTTTTTTTGTACTTCTACACCACGGATTCATACCGATCTGGTGAAGCTTCGTTTGATATATATGGGCCGCTATCTGTCTGTACCTAAAGGTGGCCAGGTACAGTCATAAAACAAGTCTGCAATGTGTTGTGCTTTTATCTCCATTCTGCAGTATTGATCTTATTTTTGGATCTAAACTGCCACACTATACTACGCCTACTAAACCAAGCGAAGCGGACAGACAGAAAGGGTTAGTCACCGTGAAGTCAGACTGACAGAGATGTCCACTGAGTGGTGACTGAGGTGACCGTTACCACGTCCCTCTCCCTTCATGTCTCTTGATACATTTACACCCCTCCCCCTCCTTCCACCCACGCTCATTCTCTCTGCCGACCTATATGGTATGAACCTTTCGCCATCCCAGATGAAGAGTGATTTGCCATGCACTTTATACCAAAAGAAAAAAAATTACCGGGCTGAATCTATCTGTCTTTGTTTGTCTGTCTGTCTGTCCGTCTGTCTGTCTGTCTGTCTCTCTCTGACAATGTCTGTCTGTCTGTCTCTCTCTGTCTCTGTTTGTCTGTCTCCCTCTCTGTCTCTGTCTCTCTCTATCTCTGTCTGTCTGTCTGTCTGTCTGTCTGTCTGTCTGTCTCTCTCTCTCTCTCTTCTCTCTCTCTCTCTCTCTCTCTCTCTCTCTCTCTCTCTCTCTCTCTCTCTCTCTCCTCTCTCTCTCTCTCTCTCTCTCTCTCTCCTCTCTATCATCTATCTATCTATCTATCTATTATCCTCGAATAAAAGACTTTGCCTGCCTTGCCTTGCCTTGCCTTGCCTTGCCTTGCCTTGTCTCTCTCTCTCTCTCTCTCTCTCTCTCTCTCTCTCTCTTCTCTCTCTCTCTCTCTCTCTCTTCTCTCTCTCTCTCTCTCTCTCTCTCTCTCTCTCTCTCTCTCTCAGTCTGTTGAAGTCATTTCAACTGACGACTAGACTGTCCCTACTTTTGGTATATGGCGAGAACGCACTACACACCAATAGACTTTGCCAGTCACGTAGAAGAAGCCTGACCACCAGTCTGGTCCACAGAAGTCTTGCCACGGCTCAGAGCGGTCAGTTTACGGTCGTCACGTTGTCTTTGAAGTGTGACATGGGTTAGTCTCCTCCGTGACTTTGACAATGTTAGTGTGGAGTATGTGCTCCGCTTGTCCCAGGTTCTTACATTTGCATAAGTCCTTAATTCATTACTGGTCACAAGAAATGCTAATTACTGCTGACTGGGGCAAAATGGAAAATAATACATGGTAAAAACGTAGGCATCTTTCCATCTGAATATTTTTTTTCTTCATTTTAATGAGAATAAATATTATAGAAACCTATTGCAGGAAAAGTAATTTCACACACACACACACACACACACACACACACACACACACACACACACACACACACACACACACACACACACACACACATGTATATATATATATATATATATATATATATATATATATATATATATATATATATATATATATATATATATATATATATATATATATCTGGTCATCACGTTACGAAACGAATATTTTATTTTCTCAAGAGAGAGAGAGAGAGAGAGAGAGAGAGAGAGAGAGAGAGAGAGAGAGAGAGAGAGAGAGAGAGAGAGAGAGAGAGAGAGAGAGAGAGAGAGATTACTTTATACATAACTGAAAAACTCCATTAGCCTACGTTGACAGGAAATATGCAATGCTACGGAAAGTTATTGCAGAATGCAGAATGACGTCAACAAGAGAGAGAGAGAGAGAGAGAGAGAGAGAGAGAGAGAGAGAGAGAGAGAGAGAGAGAGAGAGAGAGAGAGAGAGAGAGAGAGAGAGAGAGAGCTCTCAAACTTTCGTGACTGGAGGCTCTCTTGCTATTTTTCACTATTAATGCAATCGTGCCGATAGTTGTTCCCAACGCTGCCGAAAGTAATCCTAAAGGCTATCACCTAAGAAAGCAAAAACAACAAAAAGTTTTTAAAAAATAAGAAAACGACAAAACTTAGGGACAAAAAGTAAAGTAAATATTAAAAAGAATGAAGACTTTTGGAAGTAGGCAGAAAGGGACAGCCTGAAAAACCCACACCTTTAAAAAAGAAAATCATGTCATGATACAACCACGCGTGATGAATCTTTTTTTCTGAAAATGTGAAACATTCATTGACAGTAACATCTAGTTCCAACCTTCCACACACAAAAGAAAGGAAAACGGAAAAAAAACTGAAAAAGATGAAGAGTAGGAAGAAAAGGGATATACTTTTTTTTTTTTTTAAATAAAGCCCCCACACGTTTCTTGATTTATCGTCATTATGTACTCTGAAATATTTCCTGTGTGAAACGCTATGACTCGGGCCTATTTATTCTACACTTATGAAATGCGCGGAATCTGGGCTGAAGATATTTTGAGACTGGAATTCTCGTAAAGAATTCACTTTTAAAAAAACAAAAAGGAAACCATACAATAAAGCGTGAATATGACTTCTTCATCGGGGGTTTGCAATGTCCTAGTTTTTCATCTGCAGATTTATCACTATCATCATGCCAGAAGCAGTGTGTGTGTGTGTGTGTGTGTGTGTGTGTGTGTGAAATCATTTCCTAAAAAGAACAAGCACTCTTCATCCAAAGTTACGTGTTTTTACGTCATTGTATCCTCGAAAAGATCATCGTTGTCATCATCATCATCATTATCATCAACATTGCCATCCTCGTACTATAAGAAGTAGTAGTATAGTAGTAGTAGTAGTAGTAGTAGTAGTAGTAGTATAGTAGTAGTTGTTGTTGTTGTGTTGTTGTTGTTGTTGTTGCAGCAGTAGTAATAGTAGCAGTAGTAGGAGCAGCAGCAGCAGAAACATCATCATCATCATCATCAGCAACAGCAGCAGCAGCAGCAGCAGCAGTAGTAGTAGTAGTAGTAGCAGTAGCAGCAGCAGTAGTAGTAGTAGTAGTAGTAGTAGTAGTAGTAGTAGTAGTAGTAGTAGTAGTAGTAGTAGTAGTAGTAGTATTGTTGTCGTCGTTGTTAACGATGATGATGTTGATGTTTTCATGTTGTATCATTTTAAAGTCGTTATGTCATCGTTCCTCTTCTTCTCGTTCTTCATCTTCTGAATATGATGATGACGATAACGACGGCATTAGCAATGATGTTAGTGGTGAAGTTACTGACAATGACGAAGACGTCCACCGCGACATTGACAGCAACGACGATAACAATGAAGATGAGAACAACACAAACAACAAAACAACGCCATACCCTCAACAACAACTAAACCATCTTTTCCCTGTACTATCCCATGCACCCAACAGTAGTAGTAGGCCTCTGTCAGTCGGTGTCGACTATGGAATTCGCGCCAGAAGAAAGGTCATTTGTTCAGCGACAACTCTGGCTGTGGCTGGTCAGTCCAATGCGGGAGTGGCAGTCTCTGTCGCATCTGATGCAGATGAGGCTTGTTGAGGTGGCTGGAGTACATGCTTCCGCTGTGGCTCTCTTTTCGTTGCATGCACCCAGCAACACAAACAACAAAACAGCAAACTAACAACCAACACACCACACAACACCTAACCATCCTTCCCCTGTCCTGCTGCTTGCGGCACACAGCACGAGGTGGAGGGCATGGAGCACGTGCTGGAGCGGTGCTGTGCAGCAGTCAGCCGGACCCCAGAAGCGGCAGCAGATCCAGGACATCACCCTGAGGGGCCGCCACCAGCACCCCAGCAGCGATGTCCGCGCCGTCTCAGTCTGGCCATCAACTGGGCCCTGCAGGGACACTCTGAACTGCAGGTAGTCGGGGAGTTGGGGGTGGTGGTGGGTGGGGTGTGAGGGGGGGGTGTGGGGTTGGGTGGGTGTTGGGGGTGGTGGGGGGGTATGGGGGTTGGTGGTGGGGGGGGTAGTGGTGGTGAGTGGTGGGGTGTGTGTGGTGGTTTGGTTGGTGGTGGTGGTGTGTGTGTGTGTGTGTGTGTGTGTGTGTGTGTGTGTGTGTGTGTGTGTGTGTGTGTGTGTGTGTGTGTGTGTGTGGTTAGTTGTATTCGGGTGTATCATGTAGTATAGGTGTCGATGTAGAGCCTCACCTTCCTCATAGTGGGCTCTAGCATATCATAGGAGGGTCAGAGACTTAGCTCTCTAGGGGCAGCATTTTGAGGGCGGCGCCCATCCCTCCTTGCTGTTACCTTCCCTGCCCTAAAGTAGGGCAGGTACCCATTTACAGCTGTGAACTGGGGTGGACTGTGCTAAAGCCAAGGCGCGTCAAACGGTCACCCATCCAGCTTGGTGACCACACTCAACGCTTCTTAACCTTAGTTTCGATACAAGCAAGGATAGTAAGTTGTTTTATACCCCGTTTTAATCTGTAAATAGTTGCACAGTTTTATCTAAATTTTAGATTTGACGAGGTGACAACCCCGATATGGCACGTGTGGTCCCAAACTAAGGTTCCAATCCAACCATGTTGTTATAGCCCCTATAGCCCCTAACAACAAGATTGGATTGGAACCTTAGCTTGAGGAAAAAGACGGTGCTCAGACCACTGAACCATCCCACCCCCACCTACAATAACAACACCACACACACATGCTCACACAGGTGTCGTCAGGCTTCAAGCTGTTCGGGAAGCTGGGCGGAGCACCACGTGGCGGCCTTGGAGAGCGTGCTGACCCGTGACCTGCTGCCAACCTGCTGACCAAGCCCAGCCGTAACCAGGCCAACCTGCCGCCCCTCTCTCACCCAGGCCCTGACCCTGCTGCACCAGAACGGCCACCTCAAGCTCTTCCAGCAGCTCCTCAAGGTCGTGGACTCCAAAGCCCCGACCTTCCTTCAGGAGAGCCCCGACCTGGCCTGCCTTAAGAGCCTGCTGCAGATGCTGGTGACCTTCAAGGAGTCTCTGCCCAAGGGCGACCTGCCAGCCGTCCTGACGGGCCGGTTCTGCACGTGCTGGCGTCCAGCCCCATCCCTGAGAATCCTGCCCTGGTGTCTGGGTTATCCGGGATGTGACTGCGGTGGTGCAGGACTTGAGGCAGGTGTGGGGTGTGGGGGCCGGGGGTTCGGGTGGGGGTCATCCTGGGCTCCCTCTCCTGCAGGACGGCCTGAAGGAGGTCTTCAAGATCCTGGCGTGGTGGATGGTGCTGAGCCCTCGGCCTGTCTGGGAGCTCTGCTTGGGTAATTGGGGGGCATGGGTTTTTTTGTTTGGTTTCGTGGTGTGTGGTGATGGTGTGTGTGTGTGTGTGTGTGGGGGGGGGGGGTGGTGTGTGTGTGTGTGTGTGTGTGTGTGTGTGTGTGTGTGTGTGTGTGTTGGTGTGTGTTGTGTGTGTGTGTGTTGTGTGTGTGTGTGTTTGTGGTGGGTGTGGGTGTGGTGATTTGAGGAGTTGTGTGTGTGGGGGGGTGGTGGATTGTCATAGTATGAGAGTACAAAGTTCAACTTCAAAGTTGAAAGCCTTGGCTCTTTGTTTCTCTTTAATAAAATGTCTGTGTTTGTTGCAACTGCTCGAATTTTATTCGGGGTAATTCTCATGAACGAGGTATATTATATCAAGCAATATATCACAACTACATATCACATTACAATACGTGCACCTCACCACGCTACATATCACACCATGTCACAACACACCATACTATACCATATTACAACCATACTACATCACAACAAACCACACCAGACACCACTATATCACATCACATCATAAATCTCTCCATACGCACACTATACCATGATACACTGTACCACACCACATGCACACCACACACCACCACCACCCAAACCACACACCACCAACACCACACCACCACCCTACCCACCCCCCAAAAAAAAATCCACAAACACACACACACCACCACTATTAATAACCACCATCTCTCTCCTGCCCTCCCCCCTCCTCCCCCCAACAGACTGTTCCCAGACGAAGTTGCTCAGAGCGGGATTCGAACCCTGGTAGCCGACAGCAGGGTGACGGACGCGGGGGTGAACTGCGCCTTGCGTCGTGTGGTGGACTGGCTGGTGTGGCCCACCTGTCAGCACGTGCACCGCTGGGTCGTCTGCTTTCTGCGCGAGCTGGCTGTCTCCGGCAAGTTCTCCATCCTCATCAGCGTCACTGAGAGCAAGGTGGAGGAGGTGAGTTAGGGAGACAGAGAGAAGAGAGAAGGGGGTGGGGGAGGGAGAGGGAGGGGGGGAGAGAGAGGGGAGAGAGAGGGAGAGAGGAGATAGAGGGGGGAGAGGGGAAGGAGTGGGGAGTGGGGAGGTGTGATGTGGTATTGGGGTGGAGTGTGTTGTGGTGTGGTATGGTATGATGTATGTATTGTAGTGCAATGAATTATGTTGTAATGTATAGCGGTGTATTGTATTGTGATGCATTGTATTATGCATATTATTATTGCACTCTATGGCATCGTACTGCATCGTATTGATTTGGAGTGTATTTATTGAATTGTTTTGCATTGCATTCGTGTTCTGTTCAGTGGATTCCTTGTCACTTACTGAATTAAGACATTCAACCACGCGAACCTGGCCAGAGAAATTATTTATATAAACTGTTTCACCCATCATTTTCTATGAAAACACGCGAAAACATGACCCAAAATGATAACAATAAAAAGATATTACATCAAGGAAAACTCACATCGAGACCGCGAACGTTAAACAAGTAGCCTACTACCTAACTTCCCTGGGAAAATAACTATGTCCTTTTACAGATCAGCACACTCACAAGCACAATAGGGATTATCAGACTCTGGATCTTTGTCTTTCAGTTGCAGTTTGTGCATTGGTGGGCCTAACCTCTTTTTTTCTTTCTTTTTTTTTTTTTTTTTTTTTCGCCCATAGGAAGTTTCTAGACCCAGGGAAGAGCTCTTATCTCCCTTGATCTTGTCCAATAAAAGCTACTTTACGACAATAGCCACTTTACGACACAACATATGTGTTTATTATAGACAACTGCTTGTACATGAAGGGAAAAACAAGACACCAGTGGCCAAAAGTCACTTTATGTTTTGTGTCCACAACTATTCCTGGTAGCTAATATAAACTGAAAAAGTCACTGTATGTTTGGTGCCCCTTTACGTTTTGTGTGTACAGCTATTCTGAGTAGCTAATACTAATAAACTGAAAATAACTACATCTCTATATCTGCTAACTGTCCACTTGACAAACACTGAAGAAAAGATATTCAAACAAACTTGCTATCTATCCATCTACATAGACTGCTCCTTACCCCCCCCCCCCCCCCCAAAGTTTATTTTAGGGGTGGAAAACTGACCTGAATATTCTCCAAACAAATGACCTCACCTTTACCCTCCTCCTCCCCCTATTCTTCTTTTTTGTTCTTTGTGAACTAGCAAAACCGAACCTAGCTCAGGGGTACCAGGCACACTGTCTTTCGTGTAGTCTATAACTCGGCCTCGTACGTGTGTTTTCTTTTGGATAGTATCGTCTTTTCTCTCTCTCTCTCTCTCTCTCTCTCTCTCTCTCTCTCTCTTCTCTCTCTCTCTCTCTCTCTCTCTCTCTCTCTCTCTCTCTCTCTCCTTCCTCTCTCTTCTCTCTCTCTCTCTCTCCCTGTCTGTTTTCAGAGGAGATTAGGGGGTGTCATCCCCACTGTGTTTTCTTACCCCCAGTAGTGACCTGCGCTGTTGTCTGAGCTGAAACAAGATTGCTTTCTCTTACCTGTTCCGCTTTGTATCTAGAGATAAATCAGTTTGGGGATTGTCTATCGGTTGTGTGTATGTTTCATGTAAATGAACGTTTGGTTTAAAGTACGTATATGTATCCACAATCTTGTGCGTCGTCGCACGCGAATATACACAACTGTTGTACGCATGCACGCATCGAACACTCAATATACACGCAAACACATAGGCTACACATACATACACATGCACATGCACATGCACGTGCACACACACACACACACACACACACACACACACACACACACACACACACTCACTCACTCACTTGCGCAGGCGCGCCTGCACGCACACACACACATATACT
>CM060321.1:64623037-64645537 GCA_030674155.1 Stramonita haemastoma
TGTGTGTGTGTGTGTGTGTGTGTGTGTGTGTGTGTGTGTGTGTGTGTGTGTGTGTGTGTGTGTGTGTGTGTGTGTGTGTTGGGGGGAAGGGGTAATGTGTGTGTGTGTGGGGGGGGGTATGTGTGTGTGGTGTGTTGTGTGTGTGTGTGTGTATGTGTTGTGTGTTTGTGGTGTTGTGTGTGTGTGTGTGTGTGTGTGTGTGTATGTGTGTGGTGCGTGCGTGCGTGCCTGCCTGCGTGGGTATGTGTGTGAAAGTCAATGTCAAACTTGTATTTCCAGATGGTACATTGAATAAGCACTGATTTGCTTGTGTGTGTGTATGCGTGCCTGCCTGCCTGCCTGCCTACACCTGTGCGCATATATACCCACAGGAGATGCCAAGCCAAGATACAGAGGCAAGAGCAGGAGGGGGAGGGGCAGGTAAGGTGACTCACCTGAGCCAGCTGTTGGGCCACTACCTGACGGCGGAGAGCCTGGTGGGGGACAACCAGTACCACTGTGACCGCTGCCAGAGGCTGCAGGACGGGGAGAGAACCATCTGCCTGCTGGAGTCCCCCCACTACCTCATCCTCGTCCTCCTCAGATTCGCCTTCGACGCCAAGAGGCAGGTCCGCTCCAAGGTGAGTTGGGGAGTGTTGGAGTTGAAAGGGATTTTTTGAAGTTTATTTATAGATGGTGTATTTATTTATTTATTTATTATTTATTTATTTATTTATTTATTTTATTTATTTATTCATTCATTCATTCATCATTCATTCATTCATTCACTATCTATTTATTCATTAATTTATTTGTTTATTGCTCTTTTATACCGAGGATAATTGATGATGATGATGATGATGATGATGATGATGATGATGATGATGATGATGATGATTGTTTTGGTGCTTTTGTGTGTGTGTGTGTGTGTGTGTGTGTGTGTGTGTGTGCGTGCGTGCGCGCGCGCATGTGTGTGTGTGTGCGTGCGTGCGTGCTTGCGTGCGTGCATGTGGGTATGTGTGCGCTATGATTGATATCCCATGTGTTGTTGTCCATCCTCCACATAACTATAATCATCTCTTCAAACACTCCACAGATCTTTCGTGAAGTCACCTGCCCCAGAACATTGGCCGTTCACGTGGCTCCTAGCAACAACAGCAGCAACAACACCACCAGCAGCAACAACAGCAGTTCCACCCAGAAGAAAACCAGCCGCTCCCCAACAGAAACCAAACGCTACAACCGCCTGCTGAAACACCTGCAGCCCAAACTGCCCTCAGGGGTCACGCCCTCCTCGGACAATGTGCAGGTGTACGGACTCTGCTCCGTGATCGTTCATTCCGGAGCCTCCTCCGAGTGCGGCCACTACTACTGCTACGCCCGACACTCCAAAACCAGGAACGTGGACTCTGTGCTGGACAGTTTGGACAAATCCGGGGCGTCTGGGAAAGATGGGAAAGGGTCTGCAGAGTTAGAGGAAGAGGACTTTCTGGAGGATGAGTGGTGTCTGTTCAATGACGAGCGCGTGTCGAGGGCGGCCTACACGTCGTTCAGCAAGCTGACTCAGCGCTACCCCAGCGACACGCCCTACATGCTGGTGTACAAGAAGCTGTCCCTGGAGAACCAGCTCCCCGCCTACCTGCCTGACACCCCCGTGAGACAGGAGATGTGCGACGCCATCAACAGAGACAACTCTGTCTTTGTCAAGGTGAGGTTTCGTTTTTAAATGCTTGAATCCTCCCCCCCCCCCCCTCCTCCCCTTTCATTTTTTTTAAAGCTTGAATATTTCTTTTTGAAAGAAATGGAGGGGTTTTGTTGTGGGTTTTTTTTCCAATTTCTTTTTCTTCTTTTTTTAAACTTTTTTTTTTTTAAGAAATGGAGTTGATATTGTGTGCATTGATTCTCATGTATAAATAATCAGAAAATCTTTCAAACTTCATATTTCAATTTTCTTTCATTACTTTTTAAGCTTTGAACTGTCTGGTCATAGTTTGATGTAACAGAATTTGCTTGCATTAATTTTGGGGGGGTAAAAGTTTTTTTTTTTTCTCAACCGTTTAATTAATTAAGAGCTGGACAGTTTTTATCTGTTTTTTTAATATCTTTTTCTAAGAAAGGAAAGGACCTACTGATAAACCAATACATATTGGTAGGTTGCTTCACTTAACAGTAATATAAGAAAATGTTATTGTAACTTACATAGGAAAACCATACAAGTTTATAAGAGGATACACGCGTACATGAACATGTGCATACATGCACGCATGCACACATAATGTGCACACACATACCCAAGCGTGCACACACCCAACTCCCCCTCCCTCTCCCACTCACCCACCCCCCACTATGCACACACACACACACACACACACACACACACACACACACACACACACTACCCCCACCCCAACTACACACACACACACACACACACACACACACACACACACACACACACACACACACACACACCACTACACCCCCCCCCACCTCACCACTCTCCCTACCCCCCCCCCCCCCTATCCACACAACACTAAACACCCCCCTATCGGTGTTCCAGGAGCAGGCGGAGGCAGCCAAGGTGCAGCAGACAGGCCGGAGTCGCTCCATGTCCACCAGCTCTGTCACCCTGGACACCTGGCAGGACGAGCACCAGGCCAGCAGTGGAGGAATCGGGGAGGACGCTCTTCAGGGAGAGAAGCCCTCAGTTATCAGCTATGTGTTCTGAAGAGACATTGACACCACCACAGCAGTACTAGAAATTTAAAGATTTCGCGCACTCCAACGCATGCAGGCAGCATGCACACACAGATGCATGCATGCACGCCACACACACACACACACCACACAGCACGCACGCACGCACGCACCACACACACACACACACACACACACACACACGCATGCGCACGCGCGCGCGCGCTCGCCTCTTGTGCTCAGCTTTATGGACAGATACTGGTTATGTATCAATTCACACCCAACCAATTGTGGGAAAGAAAACAAAAAAGATGGTTGTGATGTTGGGGCTTAAATCCAAGCAGATGTGTTGTACATGTTTTTATATTTTAAATATTTTTCATGTGGTGTGTGAATTACTGAACAATGACACACAAAAAAGCCTTGACAAAAAAAAAGGACTTTGTACATAACTTTTTTTTCTTCAGATTTTTCTTAATGGCAAAAAGCAGTGTCTTGTTCAATCCTGTGCATTCATTCTCACTACATACTGGACGTGTAACCAAGCCAGCTTGAATGTGGGAGAGAAAGCAAGACTGAATGGAAGAGTTGGTTCAGCTGATTCAAGGTGGCTGGGAATTGAATTAAGCCTGTGATGTGGGATGAAATGGAAAGCCAGTAAAAGTGATGATGATAATACGCACTGTCAGGGACTGTATCTTGCCTCACAGAAATGGACAGTAAGGAAGCTGTTTATTTCATTTTGTAGTGAGTTGTTTGTTTTTTTTAACAGTTTCAAACATTTTGTTTTGGTTTCGTGAATTTGTTTTGTTTTTGTTTTGCTTTGTTGTTGGGTTTTTTTTTTGGGGGGTCTGCCTCATCTTCTGTGACATTCCTCTCCTGCTGTTCCCATGCTGCTCATTCCACTCTCTTTTCTCTGTCTCAGCCATACCCAGATTCGTTATGTCACATCCTCAGGGTCAGATGTTCACAGGCAGTCTATCAACGTCAGGCTGCCATGGGGCCACCAGCCATAGGAGCCCTGCTCTGCTGCTGGCTCACTTTAGTGGTGTTTATTGGTGCCTGTTCCGAGCTAACATACGCAGGACACCACCCACATACTAAGCCCCCTATTGAGAACAGTAATAGCTCTGTCATGAGCCAGACTGAGTGAGGTATCCAACTGGCAAAGCAACTATTGCAACATCCCTTCAACAACTTTCTCCAACTAACCTCCAACTCTGAAGGCTTTGATACAATCTCACCACAGGCTCAGAAGTGTATGGGGAAACTGACCCTGGGGTCACCAAGAGACCAGAGTGACCAGATCAGACAATTTTCTTTCATTTCATGATGATCAGTGAGGATGAGGAGGATGTAATGCTGCTGCTACATAAGCACATGAGCTTTAAGACTATGTGATAGATGTACTCTATGGTTTCTGTCATAATATATCCCCAAGTCAATTGGCTCTGAGGGACACAGCCACCTGCAGTGTTGGTCTGGTAAACAAAACACTCAAAATCGCATCTGTAAAGTGAATGAAGCTTGACTGTGTGGCCCCAGTCTTCCCAATGACCCATAGCAAACTCACTGTGGCAGGAGCCAGCCAGAGTTAAAAAAAAAAATCTGTATGACGCTTATGGACATTTATGGAATTCGAACCCACAGCCTTCCAGTCCACAATCCTAGGCGCTAAGCACCGTGCCATAGCAGCTGGCTTGAACGTTTTACTTTGATTCATTGAAAGTCTTTTCTTGTTCTGTAGAGGTGTTTTAATGAACTGTTTTCTCTGAGGTAAAACCGGTTCTGTATTAGGTAAAGCTGGAAAGTCATTCGCTTTTATTCATGGCCTTCACCATCTTGCCTTTTACCCCCCCCCCCCCCCCCCCACCCTCTCTCTCTCTCTCCCAATATTTTGATCTAACCTGGATTTTGCTTTTTATGATTTAGCTGTTAATCATTGAGCATGGTCTCTATGACCTGGGCCTATCTTCTCTTGGAACTTTTCTGAAACTTGACATCTATCATCACTCAATTGTGGTTTGGTTCTCTTGAAACTGTACAGATTATACTCACAGCTGAGAGAAAATGCAAAGAAAGACTACACTGGGTAAAATGTGTGTTTTGGAAATGTTTCACAGGCTAAGATTCCCATGTGAAAGAGATGTATATGAATAATCTGTAATCTTATTTATATATATATATATATATATATATATATATATATATATATATATATATATATATATATATATATATATATATATATATATATATAATAGTGTAGTAGAGAGCTTTGAACTGATCAATACGGAATATAGAAAAGATCCTGTAACTGTAGCCAAACCTATTTTTCTCTCTGAATCTTTCACCTTCAGGTTTTTCATTCTTAAAAGCATTATGTAAATTAATCATGACTGCTGCCAACAGCAGAAGATCTTTTTTTTTTTCAAAAGTGAAGAGCGCAGAAAACTGTTCTTTTATGCATACATTTGATAGTGTACATAGTAACACATAATCTATGTGTAGATTTTACAGCGTACCTTTCAACTTGTAAGTTACTGTTCACATTTTAAACAGGAAATGTAGAAGTCATGTTTCATGCTCACACCTGATAATAACATCATTAAAAAAAGAAAGTAAATAGAAGCTGATTACAACAATAATTAAAAAAAATTAAAAATATACCCCCCCAATAAAAAAAACAGTTGAACCCATTAACCCATGCAATAGGAGCAGGTAGAGCAAGTGGGATGAAGTTCAAAGCTCATGTAAAAAAAAATACAGACAAACAAACAAAAAAACAAACAAATACAAGGCAGTTTAAAGCACAAACTGCTCTTGAATCAAACTATCCAAGTAACAGACTTGTTTGATTTTATTTGAATGTCAAAGTGTTTTCATATACAATAAGATTTAGTAAAAGATACATTGATAGGACTATTTTCTTACAAGAATACTCCAAAAAAAAAAAGAAAAAACCATTAAGAAAAAGAAATTCACTAAGGCATCTTTGTAACACTTGGTTGAAGCTTTCGCCACCCCCCCCCCCCCCTCCCCCCACTACAGTCTACTATAAGATTGATTTTTGTGATTTCAATTCCTGTATCTGCCCCCCTCCTCCTCTATTCCCCACCTTGCATTTACTTGGTACATATTCAGGGCATGTACCACTGTATTCATATGATTGTGATTGAAATATAGTATCCAGTTTTGCACCTAAATATAAATGCCATGTACATTATGTATACTTTACTTGTGTATGATAGCAATATACATTATGTTATTTTGGGTGACATTTCAAAACTTTGTATTACATCAATGATTTAAACTACTTGTATTTCTCTTATTTACTCCCCCCCCCAAAAAAGATAAATAAATGGAACCAAAAATTAAGAAAACAAAACCATCACCACCACCCCAATAAAACCAAGCCAACAGAAACAAAACAATAAAAAAAATATTAAAAAATTTAAAAATCACTTTGATGTGGATTTTTCTTGCCAAAACATGCATGTGTAATGAAATGATTTCGTTTAATTTATTGAAATGGATAAGCTTAATATTGTTTCCTTACTATAAAATTCATATTTATAAAAAATAAAAATATAAAAACAGATGTGTCTATATTGTGCTATTCTGGTACATCTTCTTGTATGGAGGAGAAATATTTCCTTGCTTGTACCCACTTGTAATTCTTGATGGCAAAACCTGTATATAAGTGTGTGTGTGTGTGTTGTGTGTGTGTGTGTGTGTGTGTGTGTGTGTGTGTGTTGTGTGTGTGTGTGTGTGTGTGTGTGTGCATGCGTGCGTGCGTACATGCCTGTGTGTGTGTGTTAAAAGGATGAAGAGAAGTATACAAATGCATGTCTGTTTTGTTCATTTTAAGTTATTTAACTATAGCTTTCACTGTGAGTAGATCTGATCTGCTTGTTGTCCCCATACTGTTCAATAGTACTTTGTACAGCCACTGGAAAGTCCCGAATCCTCACCTGTGTAAATACATGTAAAATAAAAATGTTTGTACATTTCTACACCAAACAAATAGAAGCTGTAGGGAGAGAGAAGTGTGTGTGTGTGTGTGTGTGTGTGTGTGTGTGTGTGTGTGTGTGTGATAGAGAGAGAGAGAGAGAGAGAGAGAGAGAGAGAGAGAGAGAGAGAGAGAGGGGGGGGTGTCAAGAGAGAGAGAGAGAGAAGAGAGAGAGAGAAAGAGAGAGAGAGGAGAGAGGGGGGGTCAAGAGAGAGAAGCTGAATAGCAAACAAGAGAGAGGATCTGAGGGGGGTTTTCCCCATTCATTCTGATTTTAGAATATAAAAGAAAGTAAACTCATATTGGCTAGCAAGTGCACACACATACCTGCTTTTGCACAGATAAGAAAAAAAGAAAGAAAAAAAAAAGTGTTCTCCCAACTAAATGCACTGTACCTCTGTGAATATATGTACAATATACTGCTGATACATTGATAATGCATATCGTGGTAACATGTACTTATAACAATTTATCTTGAACATAGAATTCAAAAGTGAACAAGTTGATGGTTAGAAACACCATTTTTGAGTGTACTAGCATATAGCGACGGTATTTTTGTTTTATATGTCAGTGGTTGCTGATTGTGCTTACTGTATAATTATGAGACATGGGTTGTTATAGAGTAAATACTACAAGTGTTACATTTGGCAGCTGGTATTAGGTTTCGAGAAACAAGATGGAAGGATCGGAAAGCTTGAATGTACGGTGAAAACTCTCAGAGAGTTATAGATTCCCTTTCCTTTATCCTCCAACTGCACTAGAAGAAGGGCACAGAGGATTTTGCAATATCTGTTGTTTTTCTTTGGAGTGCACAGTGAACAAAGGGCTGACATGTTCAGGAATGGCTTCCAAATGTTGGCTGTCCTATCCTATTTTTCATTATTGTTTTTCACTGTCAAATCAAATGTTCGCAAGATTTCACTTGTCATTAGAAGTGTTTTTTAAACTAATTTTCCCTTATTCACATAGGTGTTTTTTTCTTGTAACCTGGAGCCAGAATAGACAATGTTTTCTGAAATCCCAGCAGACAAAGTTAATGAGAAAACTGTTTTTGTAGTTTGCTTTTTTAAATGAGGAAACATTTGGGTTTTTTTTTTTTTTACTGTGAACACAAGGTGATGATTTGAATATGAAGCTGTTGTGGTTACGCCGTTGTTGTTTGTGATATATTGGTGTTCATGTGAGATAAACCTTAACCATCACAAGAAGCAAGAAGACTGGGAAATAAAATAAATGTAGCCAGTCTGAACCAGTGCCACCACTTTGATGTGATTTTTTTTTTTTGGGGGGGGGGGGGGGGAGGTAAAGGGAGGGGGGGTGCTGGATAGTTTTGGTTTCTTTTTTTGTTGTCTGTTTTTTCTTTTTGGCATGGTTAATTCAAAAAGGAAAAAAATCTGAATTATTGATGTCTCCATTCTTGTGCTGTTGTTTTTTGGGTTTTTTTCACGTTCAATGAAAGCTCAGTCTGTCTTATGAAAAAACAATGCAAACAGTTTGGGTACATTTCTGTTCTTATTTATTCACTTTTTGTTGACAACATGTACGTATACTCTGTGATTTTATTCCCCCTGAAACTTCTGAGTTTATTTGAAATTGTGTTTTTGTTTTCTGAAGCCAGTAATTTAAATTATTCTCATTAAAAAGATAAATTGTTATCTTAAGATTGAAATGTATATATATAAAACATATATCCGTAATGTGAATTTTGTGTACTGTTTAGTTGTCTCATACCATTACATCTGTCTCAATCAGAAACAAGTATTATGGCGATATTTATATTCAGTTGTGCATGGGGGCGAAGCCTGAACAATATACATATATTTGATATGTGCTCAACGGCTGATTCTCAACAAAATACGAATTATACTGAGCCATATATTATTGACTGATTTCAGTCAGTGTGTAAATTCTGAATTACAGTAATTCTAACTATACATTACACAAAGTACATCACTGGTAACTTTAAATAACCACATAATTCTTTCGCAGTTTTCTGCTTATTCAGTTATGGCATGCAAATGTGGCTTTGTAATATTCTTAAGGTGAAAAGACAGGATTGTTAAAGTAAACATACCTTCCTTACTGACCCTGTTAACTGAAAGATATAGGATCAAAACCATGCTTCATAACTTGACGCTTATGTGTACTGAACCTCCTTGTACACACACACTGGCTTGCTTGTAACTCCTGCAAACATCCCTGATGTAAGCTTGTAAGTTCACAGCCTATCAGCCTTGGCATACAGACTGATTCTAGCAGGTCCAGCCTTTTTTTTTTTTTTAAATTTTTATCACACATTCAGTCTTTGGGGAACTTCCAAAGCATACTGAGAAAAAAACAGGCAGAAAATTTGATATTGGAGACAGAAATAAGAAAACAAGGTTGAGGGGTAAAACACATGCATGCGCACACGCACACGTACATATACACACATACATATGTATACACACATGCATACACACACCACCACTCACACTCACACTCATCACACTCACACACAACACACACACACACACACACACACACACAACACACACACACACACACACAAAAAAGAAAGAAAAAAAAAGCCAACAAAAACCAACAACTCAAAACCTAGCATGACAAGACAAGACAGCAAACCCGTACATAAGTACTGGACAGCAAGGTTCAGAGCTCTGGGGATTCAGAAACTAGAAGCAGCAAAACTGCATGGAGGCTTTCCCATTCCAATCAGAAATTCCTGACACATGTACAAGAACTACTGATACCTTCACTGTCACATCTTGCAGGAAACATGTTGTGATACAGTGGACTCATTCAAGTTCTGGTGTCCCTAAAACTAAAGGTATGTAAATTAAGTATTATTGAGGGGGAAAAAAATATTTTAAGAAAAGTTTTATTGAGGTAAAAGTAGTGGAGGAAAAGCAAGTAAAACACAAATTAAGTATTCTAGGTTAAAACTCACAGGTACCTGGGTAAGAAATAATGTATTAGTACTCGGATTTTCTAATGTATGTGTTTGATGCTTCAAAGTTCATGATAAAGCATATACACAACTTAAAAGCATAATTACTATAAATTAGCAAAAACGAGTAACTAAATTTTGTGTACCTTATCTTAAAAGCTGTAAAGAAGTGGTTTAAACATTCTTTTAACAACACATAACAAAAAATCATTAAATCTTTCCAAGTAGATATTTAATAACTTGCACTAACAAAGTGCGTTCACTACAGGGTAGATTTCCCTTCCAACACAAACAGTCTTTCATGGAGCAATCTCTTTCAGCATTGTCTGTTCATGTCAGCCATGTGTTGTTCGGCTTGATGCCTTCAGTGCCTATCCATGTGTACTCCTATGCATGTATGCCTACTTACTGTAGCATGTTAGTACTTATTGGACACTTCCTCAATACTCAAGACATGTACTTCCATTTATCAAATAAAGACAATGACTAGAAAGCCAGAATGTGCTTGGAGTTTTTGGTGTGTTTTGAATAAATGGAGGGGATGGGATAGCCTTGTGGTCAGAGCGATGCGCTCGTGGTCTGCTGACCCACGTTTGAATCTCATTCAAGAGGATTTTGCCACTGGAGTTAAGATCAGTACCGATTCCACTCCCCCCCAAAAGTCCATTGGATGAGACTATAAGCTGAAGTCCTGTGTGCGAATGTTGTTGCACACACACACACACACACACACACACACACACACACACACACACACACACACACACACACACTCACACACTCACACACACAGAACAAAACTGCACATCACAGTGTAACACAATATATTGTGATCTTGTGTAATTCTATCATAAATACCATCACAGAATTTCACTAACATACCTTTACTGTCAGCTGAGCACAGACTACAAATTCCCTCTGTAAATAAAAGCACTGAAGAAACCAGAAAAATCCACGAAGTACTAAGTCAGAAAAAGTGATTTACAATATGTATGAATGGTACCAAAATCAGACGGCTACCAAGATGAGGCCTTTTACTGCCTGGATTTTAATGCCTATTGAAGGTTCAATTATGAGAAAAAATCCTCTGCAGCCCATGCTCTGTATAAAGAAATCCTCATTGTCCACAAACCTTGACCCCTTGACTCCATAGTCTTGGGATAACACACCCATCTAAAAATCCACAAGTCATGGATTCAATCCCTGTTTGAACCCAACAACCCCCCCCCCCCCCCCTCCCCCAGCTGCTAGGCCTTGAGTGACGATCTGGATGCTAGTCTTTCAGATGAGACAATTAAACAAAGATCTTGTGTGCAAAACAAATTCAGCACATGTGAAAGAACTTACAGCAACAAGGGAGATGTCCAGTCTCTGACAAAAACTGTATAAGAAAAAGACACTTCAATAGGGAAACAAATATGCCTATAGATAGGAAAATAATCACCAAAAAAAGAATTGGATGGCACTGCTCTTGTGGTGATGCACTCTCTCCAGGGAGAGCAGCCTGAACTTCATGCAGGAAATTGGATGCCACTGAAAGTGACAAACTACAATACATAAATAGTACAACGTTTTGTTTGTGTGTCACTTTTTTTTTCAAAGTTGATAAGCAAAATACATGACTCCTATCAAAACAGACATACAGACATACAGATATGATTATGTCATGAAGCAAGTGATGTCTGAGCTACCAATTGGCTAGTGTACCAAAAGACAACACACAGAAAGCTTTCAGCTCTTCATCCAGCATGTACCTATGGCCTCACAAGTGATTCTCAGGCGTGATACATGAAACAGGGTGAGCAGTTTGGCTGACCCCCTCCCCCCCGCCTTCCCCACAGGATGCTTATGATGGGGAATGCACAACAATAACAACAAAAATATATACACATTTCATGTATCCAGTCTCCAATGCCCAACAACAATAACAACAACATAATACATGATGCTTCATGTTTCCAGCCACCGATACCAAACTCCAGATATCACTTCATGTATCCAGTCTCCAATGCCCAACAACAATAACAACAACATAATACATGATACTTCATGTTTCCAGCCACCGATACCAAACTCCAGATATCACTTCATGTATCCAGTCTCCAATGCCCAACAACAATAACAACAACATAATACATGATACTTCATGTTTCCAGCCACCGATACCAAACTCCAGATATCACTTCATGTATCCAGTCTCCAATGCCCAACAACAATAACAACAACATAATACATGATACTTCATGTTTCCAGCCACCGATACCAAACTCCAGATATCACTTCATGTATCCAGTCTCCAATGCCCAACAACAATAACAACAACATAATACATGATACTTCATGTTTCCAGCCACCGATACCAAACTCCAGATATCACTTCATGTATCCAGTCTCCAATGCCCAACAACAATAACAACAACATAATACATGATACTTCATGTTTCCAGCCACCGATACCAAACTCCAGATATCACTTCATGTATCCAGTCTCCAATGCCCAACAACAATAACAACAACATAATACATGATACTTCATGTTTCCAGCCACCGATACCAAACTCCAGATATCACTTCATGTATCCAGTCTCCAATGCCCAACAACAATAACAACAACATAATACATGATACTTCATGTTTCCAGCCACCGATACCAAACTCCAGATATCACTTCATGTATCCAGTCTCCAATGCCCAACAACAATAACAACAACATAATACATGATGCTTCACGTTTCCAGTCTCCATCCAACACCATCCTCAAATAGAGATGTCATTATGTGTTGTGAGTCAAATGCATACATTTGACTTTACTAGCCACTAAATGTATACTATTACTTCAAGGACAAAAAGAAATACATTAACTTAAAAAATGTGTTTTAATTCCCTTCGTGTGTGTGTGTGTGTGTGTGTGTGTGTGTGTGTGTGTGTGTGTGTGTGTGTGTGTGTGTGTGTGTGTGTGTGTGTGCGTGTGTGTGTGTGTGTGTGTGTGTGTCTGTTAGTGTGTGTGTTAGTGTGTGTGTCATCAGCTTCGGCACCAAATACCACCTTTACAAATCCCTCGTGATATCTATCCTCCTATATGGCTGTGAATCATGGACTCTGACAGCAGAGTTAGAGAGGAGAATCCAAGCATTCGAGAACAAGTGCCACAGAAGACTTCTCAAAATATCATACAAAGAACACAAGACCAATAACTATGTGAAAGAAGAAATCAAAAAGCGTGTGGGCCCCCAAGAGCCTTTGCTCTCCACCATAAAGAGGAGAAAGCTGATGTGGTTTGGTCACACCACAAGACACAACACCCTAGCAAAAACCATCCTGCAAGGAACAGTCGAGGGCAAGAGAAGAAGAGGCCGCCAAAAGAAATCATGGGTTGACAACATCAAAGACTGGACCGCCCAACCCCTACAACACCTCCTACTAGCCACACAGGATCGTGAAGCATGGAAAAAGATCTCTGTTGCGTCTTCTCTCATGTCCCCCCTACGTCCTTTGGGACATGGGACTGAGTGAGTGAGAGTGAAAAAATGTGGCAGTGTATTCATTGCATGCATAGGTGAATGTAAACATGGGTGTGAATGAAATATGCATACATTATGTACAAACAGGTATACATGTGTGTGTGTGTGTGTGTGTGTGTGTGTGTGTGTGTGTGTGTGTGTGTGTGTGTGTGTGCGTGCGCACGCGCGCATTTGTGTATGTGCGCTTGGGAGCATGTAAGCGTGTGTGCATGCATGCATATGTGTATGCATACATGCATGCGTGTGTGTGTGTGTGTGTTTATGTAAGTGTGTGTGCATGTATTTATGGCTGCTTGAATGCATACATGGATGCATGTATTTTCAGCCTACATGTCAGTGAATGTATGTATCCAGATCCACACAAACCCCACTTTTCTGATTATTTTTTTCCTACCCCATTGTTAAGGCTGAACTATTCAAAACTTTAGTTTCACATACTGTACACTCATCCCAACTCACTTTCAAAAAAACATACACAAACCAAGCTCAAACAGCCTTCAAAATACTTCTCAATATATTATCTCTGTAAAGTACCAGAAGAAATAAAAGGATACAAAAATGCCAACCGATCAGCTAAAAAATAACTGACACATAAACATCACTGGTATGTCACAAGCCATTTTGAAACAGCAAAACAGACTTCACATTAAAAGCAAGACTAAAAAAAAAAATGTGCTAGATATTACACACTTCATGATTTCTTCTGCCTTTCTACTTACTCTCTGAAATCTTTCTGCTGAACAAAACCAGAAAACAACCCCCACCCCCCCCAAAAACAAAAAAAATTGCACAAAAGAGAAGGTAGCAAACGTCTGCAGGCAGCCCTCATTTGAACTCGATGGTGAAGGGGTTTTCGGCGGTGTCGAAAGAGATGTCGGTGTACTTGTCCTTTGACCCTTCCTCCAGCACCTGAATCTTCAGGCCTGTCTGGCTCTGGTCCTCCTCCTCCTCCTCCCGTCCCCCTCCCCTGGTCATCCACGTCGCTGTCCAGTTTGGTCAGCAGGTCGTCAGGGTGGGTGACCGTCACGCGGATCACGTTGCCCTCCTTGATCAGCTGACCTCGTGAGCCATGGCCAGCTGGGTCACCACACGCCGCTCCACCTTAGCACAGTGAAAGAATGAAGGAAAGAGTGAATGAATAATCCACCATCACACAGAGTGAAGGAAGGAAGAAAAAAGGAAGGAAGGAAGGAAGGAAGGAAGGAAGGAAGGAAGGAAGGAAGGAAGGAAGAAAGGAAGGAAGGAAAGAAAGAATGAATGGTTCACCTTCACACAGTAAGAGTGAAGGAATGAATACATGGATGAAGGTAGGAAGGAGGGACGGAAAGAAAGAAAGTAGGAAGGGAGGAAGGAAGGAAGGAAGGAAGGAAGGAAGGAAAGAAGGAAGGAAGGAAGGAAGGAAGGAAGGAAGGAAGGAAGGAAGGAAGGAAAAAATGGTCCACCTACACACAGTAAGAGTGAATGAAGAAATGAATGACTGAATGAATGTGAACCTCACCCCCTCCCTGTCTGACTCTCTCTCCCCATGCACAGAACAGAAATCTTATTTCCTGCAGGATCAGGTTTCCTTTTTATCTATCAGCCCTCAACTTCATGTCAAAGTCCTGTCAACCATTGGAAACAGGGATTAACAGTGTCAGGTTTGTTTGCTTTTAAATAGACTTTGTTTTTTTTTGTTGTTTTTTTTATTACATCTGAGTACTTCTGGTGAATCCATCATAGCTGCTCTATCAGTACAGATGACAGCAGATCCACAGAGGTAAGGATTTATGTCAGCTGGTATTTTTTATTGACATATGCATGACATACCAGACTTTTAAAACTGATGTGCAAACTTGATGAATGTCTTGTTTCTGTAAACAGCAGTAACTTGAAACCTAAGAACACATTCTAAGTGCATTATTTGATAGTTAAGTTAGTTAAGTCTGTCGACTAAGGCTCATCAGGGTGTTTCCCGTTTCTGTGCGTTAAGCACTGAGAGATAGACTCCCTGGATAGGACCAGTCTATCGAGGTTACCCCAAAAAGTTGGTACCCTTTACACTGGTGGTGAGAAATAGCCTAAGTGCTTCCAGGCACAACGCCATAGCGAAAGCTGGATCAACCAACCTTTAGATTACATCCACGTCTAACCTAGCTACGGCGGCTGCATTATTTGATAATCATACTGTTATTGTGGCTGTAGCTCACAAATGCTAAAAAGTTACTTGACAGTTATACTGTTACTGTCAACCAGTGTATAACATGATGCGTGAAACACCAAACTTTTACAAGACTTAGCACATAATCACTAATCAGACTGTCACTGTAAACATTCACAACAACAACAAAAACTGATATCTAAGAATCTGATTAATCACTGAAAACTATTCAAAATTTCAAAAAGCATACTTGGACAATCATAAAATGGTACATGACATACAAAATTTAAAAGTTCTTCAAGTTATTACTCCATATTCATACTTACTACTGTAAGCCATCACAGTGTTATCACAAACAAGGCCTAGACTGCACTTCTCCCTTCATAATGCTTTGAGGTCACTGGGACACAGCGCTCAAAGGAGTACCTTCTACACACAATTTTGGCTCAGTAAGTCACACGCTGTCTACAGATGTGTTTTTTTTACAAGCATCCACACAGCATGACCTCGTACTTGATGGAGCGAGCCCCGTAGTGCACATCATAGCCGTCAGCCAGCACGTCCACCACACGGTGATCCCACAGCAGCTGGATGCGGTGCTTGCTCTGGGCCTGGCAACACATGGCAACACTGAAACATGGCAACACGTATAATTGGACAAAAACATGGCAAAACAAAACATGCAACATGCAAACATGAACACAGACAAAACATGGCAAAACACGCAACACATGACCAAAATGCAAAACATGACAAAGCCTGACAAAACCTGACCAAACATGACAAAGCCTGACAAAACCTGACCAAACATGACAAAACCTGACCAAACATGACAAAGCATGACCAAACCGACAAGCATGACAAACTGACCAAACATGACAAACCCCTGACCAAACATGAAAAAAAAACCCCGACCAAACATGGCCCCCCCCCCAAAAAAAAAACATGACAAAATAGGCCAAGCTGAAGCTGTAATACCAACACTTGGCCATGTCTACAACTATCTGTTACACTGCAGAAAAAGTCAAGCCAGAGACATGAAGCACTGTGCACATCTTCAGCCAGTGCTTGCACTGTCACACAAACTTACAATTACTAGTTATGATGTCTGGTTTCAAAATCAAATGTTACCACAAGCCTTTTCAGCAACCCTGTAAAAAGTTTTAATGCTGAAAAAGTAAAGAATTATATATTTTAAAGATGACTGCAATAACAATAAATCTTTTCTATAAAAAAAAAGATCAAAATCGATCACATAGCTTTCCATTAAATCAAACAAAATCAGATCTGGATGAAACATAACGAATCTGGGTGTGGCTGTGGTGGGGAGATTGAAATGAGCGGCATGGGAACAGCAGGATGGGGACATTACAGAAAACGACGCAACAATAAAAAAAAAAATAAATTTTTTTTTTTAAATCAGATCTGGTACACTGTAACAGAAAAGGTAAAAGGATGGTGATATGTCCACCTCCCATGATCACACTGCCCATAACAAATCTCCCCACCAGTGGCGGTGACTGAACCCCTTACCCGATGAGCCCAGAAGGCCAGCTCCTTGGCCACCAGCTTGCCCAGCTCTGCTCGGGAGAAGGGCAGGAAGTAGACAATCTCATTGATGCGCCCCAGGAACTCGTCTCGGCGAAAATGCCTCTGAGGACAGCAACAGGAATTCTTTTTTAATGTTTTTCAAACCAGAAAAATCATGTTATTTTTTCAAAAAAGACCGTAGACCATGATGTATGGAGTGACAGCACACAATCATCATAAATTCAAATTGAAATTCAAAATACTTAATTATCTCTAAAACAGAGAATCAGAGAGACATAATCCTGTTTATTGAAATGAACTCTTGAAGAAAAAAGGGGTAACATTTTAGCACATTAAAAAGCAATGAAGAACAACTTTTCAGGCAAAGATTTTTATTTTGGGAGGAAAAAATTACATGATTTCTGTGGTTTGAAAAACATTTTTTAAAAAAGGTAAAATCAAAGAGAAAAAAAACCACACATACACACACACACACACCATCCTGATTTTGGTAACTGAAATAATAAAAGAACAAACATTGGCAAGGTCTTACAAGTTCTGTTTCCAAACATGTAAAACTGTGACTGTATGACTGCATTGCATACCGCTACACTTCACTAGTCTCTTCACCAACAGTACTTCTTGGGAGGTTCGCACAGACAGAAAGCCACCTCCTCTATGCATCATATGTGGTGGTCATTTTACACAGTATGTAGAAACCATCAACCAACACCACCATTTCTCTATATCTATGTTTTCACAAAACAACATCTGCAGTCTGACTACTCCCCCCCCCCTCCCCCTCCCCAAGAGTTTCCTGTCTTCTCTTTCTTACATCTCTCTGACTTTGTGTGTGAGTGGTGGTGTGTAGTGAGTAGTGAGTGAGTGATGAGTGAGTGAGTTTATTTATTATATTTTATTTCTTTATATCAAGGAACGAATAAGCAATATGTGCTTTTTCATCAGTCCTGTGTATGCAGTTGTAATATTGTCATTGTTCACGACACGATGGCCTATCTTACGAAAAGTGGAACGGATTTACTGTGCGCAGATGTTCTGCGTGCGTTCGCCACGGGGCTCGTTAAGAGTGTGAGGAGTGATGTGTGTGTGTGTGTGTTTGTTGGTGGTTGTGGTAGGGTGCGAGCGTTGCGTTCGCGTGCGTGCGTGGTTTCGGCCTGCACTGCAGATGAGAGAGAGAGAGAGGGAATTCCCTATCCTGCCTGAATTGCACGCCCTCACCATTCAGGATAGGTCTGACACCAGGTCCCTGAATTTCTGGAGACTGTGATGTCCTCCACTCCAACTCATTGCAAAGGACACACAGATGCTTGAAGGGCTCTGATGATGTGTGTGTGTGTGTGTGTGTGTGTGTGTGTGTGTGTGTGTGTGTGTGTGTGTGTGTGTGTGTGTGTGTGTGTGTGTGTTGGGGTTGGAGTGTGCAGGTGTATGTGTACCTGCTTGCATGTGTATATATACTTGAGCATGTATTCATGCGTATGCATGCTTTACAATGTAATCATGGTCATATTTACATTGTTTTAGCACACTTTTGTGAAGATATATGAAAATCTAGGCAATCTGGAATGTACATCATACAGTAGGGTTTTATTTTGTTCTCTGCTGAATACAATATTGTGTATGATACATAATGGCATATTCTATGTGATATTATTATTGATGAAATCATATTACATCGTTTTGTTCTAAAAACAAGGTTTTTTTGCATATAAGTGTGGGATGGTCTCTCTTCACAAGAGTATACATCACCTGTTTGGTTTGGTTTTATATGAAAAGGGGGGAGAGTTACGTTGTTCTGCTTTCTTTTGGGGATTTTTTTTGTTTCTTTGTTGTTGTGTTTTTATTTTTTTAGCATCATCTTTTGTGATACTTTTGTTATTGGAAAGAAACCAATGCCTAGCCACTTTTGCACATTTGAACTATATCTGTATATTTGCTACTTTCCTCTATGATGTACACCCAAAGCCTGTTTAAAAAACAACAAACACACTTTTGAAAAAAACTAAAGCAACATGTACAAGGACAGCTGTACTGACCAATCTTGGCGTCTCTCTTTTTGGCCAGCCGTTTGGCTTCATCTCTCAGCTGTATGCCGTAGTCTGCAATCTCCTCACTGGCCAGGTTAGAGGTCATGATGAAGATGGCGTCTTTACACTCTATGGTTCTGCCTTTCCCGTCTGTCAGCCGGCCCTGGGGATACACATCACACTGCAGCTATCAAACAGTGGATTAATGGTTAGACACAACCTGCCTACACATCACACTGCAGCTATCAAACAGTGGACTGGTGGTTAGACACAACCTGCCTACACATCACACTGCAGCTATCAAACAATGGATTAATGGTTAGATACAACCTGCCTACACATCACACTGCAGCTATCAAACAATGGACTGGTGGTTAGATACAACCTGCCTACACATCACACTGCAGCTATCAAACAATGGACTGGTGGTTAGATACAACCTGCCTACACATCACACTGCAGCTATCAAACAATGGACTGGTGGTTAGCTACAACCTGCCTACACATCACACTGCAGCTATCAAACAATGGACTGGTGGTTAGCTACAACCTGCCTACACATCACACTGCAGCTATCAAACAGTGGACTGGTGGTTAGACACAACCTGCCTACACATCACACTGCAGGTACCAAAAAGTGGACTGGTGGCTAGATACAATCTGCCTGCATGCTTAGAAAGTGAGAAATCATGGGTTCAAACCCATATAAACTTGAATTCCCCCCCCCCCCCCCCCCCCTATCCATTAGACCTTAACTGGTGGATCAGGAGCTGGTCTGATGGATGATGGATGAGGTGATAAACTAAGGTCCAGTGGGTACTACACATTTAGCACACATAAAAGAACCCATGCAACAAGGAAGTTTTTCCGGGAAAAATTCTGAAGAAAAAAAGACACCTCATAGGGAAACAGATACAATTCCATCCATAAAAAATTTTTAAAAAACAAAAAACTAAACACTAAAAAACAAACCAAAAAAGATACATTTCCATACAGAATTTCAGCTTTAGTTTCTCCATGGTAGTGTCACAGCATACAAAGCAAATCATTCCATAAAAGCTACACCACATCTACCACTGTGTCCATACAGCAGACGCTTAAACCCCTTTTACACACAAACACACACATTTTATTTTTGAGGGAGGCTGACCTCATCAAAGAGCTGCAGCATGGCTGTGAGGACGTCAGGGTGGGCCTTCTCCACCTCGTCAAACAGAACCACTGCTTTGGGGAACTCTGTCAGCTGCTTCGTCAGCTGACCCCCCTCCTCGTGACCCACGTACCCCGGGGGTGACCCGATGAACTTGGACACCTGCACATAGTTTCAAGTGACGGTGACGGGTGGTGGTTGTGTTGGATGAAGTTTGAACAATGGTGTAGATGTATTGGGTGTTTGTCTTTTTCTCTCTCTCCCTCTCTTGAACACACGTCACATGCGCATGCACGTACACACACACATGCATGCGCACATGCACACACACACACACACACACACAAACACACACACACACACACACACACATGCACACACACACACACCACACACCACACACACACACACACACACACACACACACACACACACACACACACACACACACACACACACACACAACACACAACACCACACACACACACACACACACACACACACACACACACACACACACACACACACACACATGCACACACACCACCTAAAACTTCATGTGGATTTGTAAATAATGTAATTGGCAGCAAAATTCTGTGGAGTGATTTGCATGTTTGTTTTTTGTTGGTTGGTTGACTGGTAGGTTGATTGGTTGGTTGGTGTTTTGTTTAGTTGGTTGGTTGGCTGTTCGGCTGTCTGGATGGTTGATTTGTTGATTAGTTGATTGATGGGTGGGTGGGTGGGTGGGTTGGTTGGTTGATTGGTTTGCAGTTCTCAGTAGCCTTTAGTTTTTTCCTGCTGCCACAAGAGATAAAAAAAACCCAGCAGAGATTTTAAAAAAAGAAGGAAGACAGCCACAATGCACACTCACCTCATGTTTTTCCTGGTACTCTGACATGTCTATCCTCACAAAGCCCTGCAGACATCACCCCATTCATCACAACAGTTAGTCCACACAGACACTGGACATGTATGCGAAATATCAGTTCTCACTATAACAGTAAAATCAGCACGGACACAGTACAGGTCTATGAAATAAAGGTCAACACATGCCAAAAATAGGGGGGGAAAAACCAATAGAAAATTTTTTTACCTTCTTTTTTTTCTTCTTCTTAAAATTGTTGTTGCCCTAACTTAAAGCAGTACTCTGACCAACCATCAACATTCTATTATTTTAAATATTGATGCCCAGCACTTAAGACTAAGAGCAATATCCTGACTAATGATCAATATCATCATGATGGCTTCCCTATCATAAACATATTCCTCCCCTCTTTCCCTGTTCCTTTACCCTTTCTTTCACTCACAGCCATCCTGCTGTGAAAATAATACCCTTTACCAGTACCAGCACCCATGGAGCAGTGGTTAGCGCCTTGGATTTGGGACTGGAAGGTCGCGGATTTGAATCCCATGAGAGTTATAGGGATTTTTCAGACTCCGGCTGGCTCCTACCCAGAGAGAGTGTGCTGTGGGCTCAGTGGGAAGACTGGGACCACACAGTCCAGCTTCATCCACTTTACGAATGTGAGTTTGAGAATGGTGTTCATATTACCTGACCAATACTGCAGGTGTCTGTATCTATCGATATTCAGAAATGATCAGAATGACCACAAGGTTTTTCAGGAAAGCATTTTTCTCACCCTTACTACTTCTTAATATTTGTTAAGATACACACAGCAGAAAAAAACAAAATATATACCTTTTTTAAATCTTTGTGGAGATACTTTGCCACTTGTTTAGCCAGTTCTGTTTTACCTGCAGGTGACAAAAACAAAAGGTTACTTCCTTGATGGTATTTGTCTGTTCTCATACCAATTATGTAGCAATATTTGGTCACTGAAAATGCCAAAAAATAAAGTTAAAAACAAAGGTAAAATTAGGGAAGAATCTATGCACTTTTGTTGTATTCCTTACAGTTCTATTGACTTGTTTTCTTTTGCTTTTTTGTTGGGGTTTTGGGGTTTGTTTTGGTTTTTCTTGCTTTTTGGATGGAAATATCTGACACACTGTATCAACTGTGAGGTACAAAGAAGATGACAAATGGTTCAACAGCCTGCTACATTTACAGTAAGCAGACAGTTAATTCAGGAATCTGTACCTCTCAAGCCTGGTTGATGCTGGAATATATTATGAAATAATGCATTGTGTTCACACACATCACACAATCTCCGAGATGCATTGTGTTCCTCCTAAACAAATGATCCTAAACATAACATGAATCTGCATAACATCAAAGTCATTTTCATCCTCATTTGTCAGCTTGATTTAAAAAGAAAGGAAATAAAACCCAGCATCAGTGGCCTGTTGTGTGTTCATCCTGGTGTAATGGTGACCTCAGTTTTTGGCTTCTTTTACACCTTCGTGATGTGGTATGTTTATATCAAAATCTTTAAAATTCTTTGATCTCTAAAGGACAGTTACTGGAAAGATGTGATAGTCATTACTCCAAAGTGCGCTCTCAATCCCTGGCTATAAGTTA
>CM060321.1:64650537-64718037 GCA_030674155.1 Stramonita haemastoma
GACTGTTGGTTTCATTCTGATTCAAACCGATGCTGTCAAGAAAAAGTCTTTATCATTATCAGTCCCTTAATCTAGTGGTCATCGGATTTATAAAACATGAGGAGGCGCACTGATAGACAATGTTCCCCAGGCTGGTATGTCATCAGTTCCCAGCCAAACTTCCATGTAAAATGCTATGATTCTATTCACACACACACACACACACTATACACACACACACAACACACACACACACACACACACACCACACACTTATACACACACACAACACACACACACACACACACACACACACACACACACACACACACACACACACACACACACACACACACACACACACACACTCTGCCTGTGCTCACCCTGTAGGGAATGGAGGTGTTTTTCCCTGGCCATGTGGTTAGGCGTAGTGTACCAGTCTCCTGCGTTAGGATCAGCCCCAGCATCCAGCAGCAGCCTCACCACCCTGCAGTCACCACCACACAACACAACAGCTTTTACATCTACATCCTCCATCTCTGAGTACATGTAAGAGCTGAGCTTCCTAGAAACTACACAGAACTTCTTTTTTTTAAGGATAAAAGAATAAGCACTCATGAGCTTTTTTACATCCAGCCCCCATGTGTATGCAGTTTTGTAAATTCCTTCAACCACTCTCACCAGCACACAATGGCCTACTCTTCCGAAAAGCAGAAAGGGTTTTAAAGTGTGCGCAAGATGCTCTGCATGCGTTTACACATGGGGACTTTGGTTATAGTCTCAACCAGAGGACTTTGTTGGGGGGTGGGGGGGAGGGGGGAGGGGTGAAGTTAGCACAGCAGAGTTGAGAAAGTTTTCCCTTCGCTGATTCAAGGTACAGCTGTAAACATAACTGAAGACGCCTTCATTGTTTCAATAATAATAATAATAATACATGGAATTTAATAAAAAAAAAGTTAAAGTCTGTCCCGAGCCTAAGCTCATCAGGCCGGTGCTTATCTCGGTTTCTGTGGCGTTAAGCGACTGAGAGTCATAGACTCCCCCCTGGATAGACGCCAGTCTATCGCAGGGTTAACCCCAACACAAGGTGGTACCCCTTTTCACCTGGTGGGTGAGAAAATAGCCGTAAAGTGCCTTTTCCAAGGGCACAACGCCATAGCCGAAAGCTGGATCGAACCCGCAACCTTTAGATTACGAATCCAACGCCCTAACCACTAGCTACGGCGGCGGCTACATGAATTTATATAGCGCTATATCTTGCAAAAAAGCAAATCAAAGCGCTTGCAATATATATACCATTTTATCTGTGTCTGACAAATGCCATAGCCAAGTGGTTAAGACGGTTTGACTTCAATCCCATGGATCCATGAAGTCTTGGGTTTGAATCTCCGCAGCATAAGGTGAATATTTTAAGGCTGGGGATTTTTACGTTCTCCCATGTCAACTTCCAGTGCAGACCTACCATTGCCTTAATTCCCTTCATGTATTACAATACACATGCAGAAAATCAAGCATTATATGCAAATTTAAGATTCTGTCATTCATGTTAGCGATCTGTGGGTTGTGGAACACAAACATACCCAGCATGCATACTTGAAGTCGGAATGTGGCTATGCTTATGATGTGCGAAAACTGTCGCATTCATAAAAATTTCACCAGGGTGAATCTCAAAGTTAGAACTGACCAGACTGACAGAGAATAACTAACTCCTGGACAGTATGGCGCCAGACTGACAGAGAATAACTAACTCCTGGACAGTATGGCACCAGACTGACAGAGAATAACTAACTCCTGGACAGTATGGCACCAGACTGACAGAGAATAACTAACTCTTGGACAGTATGGCACCAGACTGACAGAGAATAACTAACTCCTGGACAGTATGGCACCAGACTGACAGAGAATAACTAACTCCTGGACAGTATGGTGCCAGACTGACAGAGAATAACTAACTCCTGGACAGTATGGTGCCAGACTGACAGAGAATAACTAACTCCTGGACAGTATGGCACCAGACTGACAGAGAATAACTAACTCCTGGACAGTATGGCACCAGACTGACAGAGAATAACTAACTCCTGGACAGTATGGCACCAGACTGACAGAGAATAACTAACTCCTGGACAGTATGGCACCAGACTGACAGAGAATAACTAACTCTTGGACAGTATGGCGCCAGACTGACAGAGAATAAATAACTCCTGGACAGTATGGCACCAGATTGACAGAGAATAACTAACTCCTGGACAGTATGGCACCAGACTGACAGAGAACCTAAGCTCTAAAAGATGTTTTCTCACAGACCTGTGTGATGGAGCTCTCAAGAGACAATCAACACAAAATGTCTGCAGAATAGGAAAAGAACAAACCAAAACCCAACTAAACAAAACCATCCCCAATGAAATCAACAAGTTCAGGTGAATAATCAGAGAAACTAGTACTCGGCATCATGCAGGGATCCATCTTTGTGCAAAGAGAAGAGAGGAGCTTCTATGTATCTCCCAGCTACACTGGTGTCACAGGAACTGAGCCACAAACACAGGTCTTTAAATCAATATGGATACTACCCATTCCCTGGCTTGTTCTATCATAGTCTATACCCTAGGAGTCAGATGTCCACAAAGAGCTATAACTGTATACATAATCACCAAACAAGAAAAAGCACTGCACTGTTTACTGGGTCAGTTGTGTTGAGTGATGTCTGATATTTAACCAAACACACACATCACCTATGAAGATAATCACCAGACTGTGTAGTGTGTGAGACACTCAACCCACCCTGAGTGCATGGCTACTGCAATAATACTATTACTATAATGTCTCTGAGGACAGTCCAGGGCTATGAAAAATTTCTAAGCTCTGAACACTTTGACACAAACTTACAGGGAGTATGAGGTATGAGAGATAAAATTTACATCAGATAAGAGATAATTACATCAGATGAAATTATCTTTACACGCTTATCCACAGGTAGCCACATGTGCGCATGTACACACACACACACACACACACACACACACACACACCACACACACACACACACACACACACACAGAGGCACATGTACACACATACATACAATGATACATGTGATGTATACATGTCTACATACACATACATGATACATGACATACATGTATACAGAGATAGTCAGATACACACACAAACAGATTCTATACATGTACACACACACACACACACACACACACACACACACACACACACACACACACACACACACACACACACACACACACAACTTACTGAGGGTGACCATTCATAGCAGCCACATGCAAAGGAGTCCATCCCAATTCATGACGATAGTTCACGTCTGCTCCTTGTTCAATCAATCTACAATCAATCAGATACCCGCTTTATAATCTTTACTTATGTGAATTTTCATATTAAAGATTACAAATTACAAAGTTACTGCTTTCATAGAACTTTACGGTTTACCAGGAACAAGTTTGGTTGATGCAAGATTTTTTTTTTAATCCATGAAAAGTTACAGGCTAAAGTTCACATGAAATATATGTGACCAGTATTTCAGGGAAAATAATCAAAAATGAAAAACTTAAAAAGTTATTTTTAATACTTTTGAGAAAAATATCCATCAATCTTTTGAGATAAAAAATCTGGGGAAAAAAACTTAAACAGAAGAACTTTTAACTTGAATAAAGGTAAATCATACTTGGCTATTTCTGTGCGAACTCCAAGTCGTGCAGCTGTCATGAGTCTCTCATCTGTAAATAAAAAATATATTTCTTTATTCATTAAAGTGTAGTTTTACTTCTAAAGCACAATACTAGGTTAGACGTAGTAGAAGTAACTTTTTGGGGGGGTGGGGGGAAGGGGGGGGGGGGGGCTGTCTACATTCAGTAATTTCTTAATGTTTAATTATCTCATTTTTCACTACTTACAGAATTACTGTAAAAAAGTGCACCTCTGAAGTGTTTCCTGTGGAATTTGACAAACAGGATCATATTTGTTGTTTGTTGTGATGTTGCTTCATCAAGTAACAATAATTTAAAGCTCATAAGTGAAACCTAGCTCTATACCAGTTGCAAAGAGGTATGAAAATGTTTGGGTTCTTATTTATTTGTGAAGCTTTTGGATTTCCCCCCTGAATACAACCCAAAAAAGTCATTTTCTGATAACAACAAGGAATGAAAACATATTCATATCTTCCAAATGATAACCATTAGATCGGAACAATATATCTACTTCTACTTTCGATTTCTTCTTTCCTGTTCATCCGAGTATTTCGTCAGACGTCTTGAACGTTCTAGGTTTTGTAATCTGATGCTTTTATATGCATCCTACACTCGAAAGAAACAAAGTGTTTGATTTTCTAGCCACAACAAATTTTGAAAATGGCAATACAAGTTACACACAATGTATAAGTCACATACTGAGGTCAGTTGTTGACGCGCAGAGAGCGGTACTGCCATACACGCAGAACCCAACACCAACCGCTGCAGCTCCCCCAAGTAGATGAGAATTTCGAGCACATTTCACGACTTTTGGAATTGCTGTTGCTGCTAGTAATCTTAATGATTTAACTTTGGAGAGCTACTTAATGTCTTCGAATTCGTGCACGATCTTCCTTTACTTGAGGTCCAAAGGAGATTTCTTGCTAAACAGACAAACCGTCTGCTTCCCAGTGCCGCCATGCTGAAGATTTCTCAAAAAACATTCTTTTTTTTTACGACATGCAGAGAGGCCTAGGCCAAATTAATAGACCTAAGTCTAGGCCTAGTAATCTTTACGAGAAATTGAAAAATAAGAGCTGTGTATTCTATTAAGTTAGTACAGTAGGACGAGGCTCGATATTTTTTGTTGTTATTGTTGTCGTTCCAAGTATGTTAGGCCTGTTACAAAATAGCTATGGTAATCTGTCATTGTCAATGTGCAGCATTTCGTGATCACGCTTTTGTGTTCATTTCGCCACATTTTTCGCTGTGGTTATTCTGTACGTTTCAGCGGATATTTCCGATGTAGGGACTATCGCCAATAGACTTTCTTTCTTTGATTAGTTTATATTAGAGTCCCAGGGGAGTTCTCCGATTTTGGGACTGTATCAAACCACTAGATTTATGAGCCTCTTGATTTGTTTCACCAGCCAGTCAGCATATGGCCAACAGGCTGATGCAGTAGGTCTATTGTTTTTATGTTATGAAAGATCGATGTGTAATGAAAGCAAGCTAAACACCTTATCAACAAATGTTTAAAAAGATAGTCCGTGTTGTTGTTTTTTCGAAAAATGAGTTGCTGGTGGCCTTGTAAACACATGTCTGCCCGCACAGTGTTTCTGCTAGTAGGAGTAGTTCCACTTAAAAGTGATATTAGACCAAAAAATAGTTGAAAGAGATCATGGGGGGAGGGGGGGGGGATTGAAAATAGAAATACCAATGTAGTGTGCGTGCATGTATATATGTGATAATTCAAAGTAAAAAAAAAAATCACTTTAAATTGATCATCCCATGAAGCCAATAACAGTATTTACAGGCACATTAATACAAACCTATCTTAAAGAGACACAAGAAAACTCACTTTTGGGCATCATGCCCTCATCAACCAGAACGAAAACAAATAAACCATTAGCAAAAGCAACAAGAAAATTAGATTAGCTCCAACACTGGACTTCCTAACGAAGGCATCCAATACTCTGGTTCCATCCACTCTTGAGTATGGCTCTGTTGTCGCATGTGGCCGGGCCCTTCTTTACGATAAAATTGACTAAAAAGTATCTAACTCTGTGCAGCTTGTTTTACTGAATCCACCATAAAATTGAGGGGGAAAACCCTGATAAATCGAAAGAAATAGGCTCATTAATAATAGGCTTCAGGATTTAAACCTCCCTCCAACTACAAATTGAAAAAAAAAAAAAAAAAAAAGCAACAGGCTATCTCTTATGCAAAACAACAAAATCTAACACCAGTCCTTTCTCCACTTAATGATAATCTGGATTTCCTTAAGCCTGATAATAAGATGTCTCACCACTTTTGGCTATAAAGCTACAACGTGATTTCCAGACAATTTATTATCAGTACTGGGCAATGTGATCCCAGACGGCAAAACAGCTGTACATATTTCTCCCGCCCCTGCTTAAACATCTGATTGGAATGAACTGGAAGAGGAGTGCAGAAATGCAACCGTCACCATTTACATCAGCAATAGGCACACTCTTTTAGGCACCATTTTTTTCTTCCTTTGTCCCACCCCCATGATGCTATCCTGCCCATTCTTCCCTACCCCTACTAGCCTAGCATAGCTTTTGACTCTGACACTGTGGAGATGTGACTTTATCATTATTATTTATTATTATGTTGTTGTTGTTGTTGTATTTTGTACCACTTTATGTCACAGCAGATTTCTCTGCATGAAATTTGGAGAGCGCTTCGCCACAAGTAGCCTACAGCGCCTACACATGTTCTTTTTTTTTTTTTTTTCCTGCATGCAACTGTATTTGTTTCCCTATCAGAGTGGCTTTTTTTTTTTTTACAGACTAGGGATGAGGAGTGATATTTGTTTGCTAAATTTCTGGGCCTCTGCCTTCTTTTGTCTGGCTGCTAAACTAAAAGTGTTCCAACGAGTTGGTGCGCACGGCCCTCCACTGTAGCGTATTGCGCTATCCACTTTTCATTTACCCTCACCTAGGCCCTTCCCCTACCCACCTTCCCTTTCTTCCACCTCTACAATCTTAAAGGGGGGGGGGGGGGGTGTCAAAATAAAAAACAGCTGCCCTCTTTATTCCATGGCATTACAACTACAGTTTGGTTATTCCAAGACAGAAACCTAGATCCATGTCGGGTAGCAGAAACTTTGTTCAAACCCAGCGCAAACGACAGTATTCGTTGTTGATTGGTCAAAAAACGGTCGAATAATGCGGAAATATGCAGAGTTACTGTTCTTGTCACGTGTCATGGCGCGGACTGAGCAGGTGAGAATAAATACATGCGATGTCAGGCATGACACTTTGGAAACAACTTTTGTCATATTTATAGTGTTTGTTTGTCTGGTAGTTTTAGGTTCCAAAACAACAATGACCCGCTGACCCACATGGCGAGTGATATACACAGACTGTCGCAAGGTAATTTGCCATTTGCACAGTCAAAAATCCCTAATTTCACACCTGTCACAGCCCTGGTTTAAAAGTTTTCCGTGATGCTATGCGATCGAGATTTCAAGCTTTTTCTTAACGTGTCTGTCAATTTTCGCTTAGTTAGAGTTCCATTCTCAGCGTTTGACGAGAAAAACTATATTTGACAATGTATTACAATTTTTTTTTTAACCCTCATACTCTTGTCTAAAAATGGATCCAGCCCTTCAAGCAGAATTCATCAACACTTGAAATGAATTCAGTATCTTTGACCAAGAGTCATGGATCATGTTTAGAATGAAGTTTATTTTCTCTTAGCAAAAAACAAACTAAAGAAAAAAATTTGAGGGAACAATTGTGCCACTACAGGTACACACCCTCACAATGTGCATGCATTGCATATAGTCGGCAACGGGCAACAGGCGCGACCACACACACACACACACACACCACACACACACACACAACAGATTACTTTTAAGTATATTTATAACAATTATTCTTATCAGGTAGGCACTTGCTGGCTGTGATGGACCTCGTCACCAAGACCACTGGGATGAAGACATCAGCACGGCAGTCCTGCAGAGTACAAGTTCTCTACACCGTATGTATCAAAGGGGTCCTTTGCAAAAGGGTGAGTTTAATGTCCTCATAGCAATATAGCCTTTAGGGACAAGCTGGTGTGGGTGCAACACCCACGGAAAAAGTCGGTTTGGTTGGTTCTTCACAGGTGTTTATCAGCTCGGGGTCCTTTCAATAAAGGATAGAGCTTATAGGATTTAAAAATAGCAGAAATTGAAGGTAGGTTGGCATGGCTCATGAAATTATGATATTGTGTTGTCCCAATGGTGTAGTATTGATGCATGTCATTCATGTTTTTGGATCTTTCAGGGCCAAGCTGCAGCACTGACAACACATTTCGAGTATTAGAATAAGACAAACTGAAAATGGATGCATTGCAAAGCAGTGCATTGCAAAACACAAATATAAAATAAACAATTGAAAAATGGCATTAAAATATTAAAAACAAAACAAAACAACTAAAACAAAAAAACAAAGAGGAGGGGGAGAAACAAAATTGGAAATAAAATAAAATATAAAACAATCGGAAGACAAGAAGCAAGACTGAAATAAAATGTACAAACTAATCTAAGAACATGCAAAACAAAGCACTAAAATCCTGTTAAAAAAAAAAAACGGAAAATCAAATGGAAAAAAAAAGAAACAAGCAGTGTAGGGTCTCTGTGGATTAGTGGCTTTGTGGTGATCTTACATTTTCTGCCCATGTCAGATTCGGGGTTTGAGGTATGGTGGGTCCAGCTTTGGTACAGCTGTGGTGTGGTAAGTTTGGAATTAGTGGTATGAATATTGCAGGACTGGTGCACTGAAAGAGATGAAGAAGAAAAATTTGATATTAAAGAAATCTTTAAAAAGATAAAACACAAAAATGATTGAAACAAAAACCAAAATATATAAACTGAAATGAATGAAATGAAATAAAAGAACTAAACCTTCAAAAAGAAACAAAAAATCAACCCAAAATGCTAAAACCTTGCCCGGCAATAAAAAAATAAAAACTTAAACCAAAAGAATGGAGTCAAAAATCAAACCAACCCCCCACCCCTCCCCTATCTAAACCCGACACACCGAATGCAAAACTCCCCAACCAAAATATAAATTAATAAAAAATAAATAATATTAAAAAAAATTTTAAAGGGGAAAAAAAGTTCCTGCAATAGATCAAAGGAATCATCATCATCATCATCATCATCATCATCATCATCATCATCATCATCAGTCCCTTGACCAAGATGGTTGTCTAGAGGGACACAAGTAATGCAGCAGTCATCCATTTTCTCCAGGCTGGTCTGTCTTCAGCCTTTTGCAGCACTCTGCCGTGTCTTGTCTTAAACAACAATGATGAAGGCATAGGGTGCAGTGTTGATGAGGGATAGTGACTCTCCTATCTGTTTCATATTTTCTTTTTTATCTTTGATATGTAGAAATGTTCACCAGTACCATTTGAGCCTGGAGAGTTCCAGCCAACTCAAGCAGCATTGAACACCTGCCTCGTAATGTCATCATCAGGTACGGATAATCCTATGATATTTGTCTTCTTTCTGTTTGTCTGATCTTTGTACATGCCTTTATTTGAATACTGAATTTTTCACTTTGTTTTTATTCCACCCCCCTTTTTCTGTTGTCTGTTATTACATAATTTTGTGTTTGCTTTTCTGTCTTGTCTGTTGTCTGGCATTTCTGTCTTTTTGCCTTTTTAACACTTTCCTGTCTGTCATTTTTCTGGGGGGGTATGTATTTCATGCTGAAAATGATTAATACAATGTGGAAAAATCAGTTTGTTCACAGAGGGACTACTACCACGTGCATACAGCTCTGATGACAAGCCTACACATGAAGTAAAACCAAATGATTTACAAGCTTTTGGACACAGGGTGAGATAAGGAAATTGTGTTCCTGTCACGTAACTATTCAAGTAAAACAATTACAGTCTGAAAATTGGGATATTCTCTTCTCATGTACTTTGGTGACTTTGAGATTTTAGGCATATCATTATTAGTTTATTCATCACAGTTATTTTTAAAATTGTTGGTAAGAAATTAAGTCAAAAAAAAAAAAAAGTTTGTGGAGAAGAGATATGGTCTTTGCATGCATTGTTAATTCCTCTTTTTTTTTTTTCATAGGATTTTGGGGTTGAAGATGACTTGTGGAATGGTATTTGAATAGTTATTGTCAATCTAGTATTTGAAAAGGATGAGATTAGGTAATACATAAGCTAACATAGTAACAAGAAGTTGTATAAATTAATAAAAGAATTGACGCATATGGCTTGTAATGCTTTTTGCTACCAAAAGTTGTAGGATTTTCAGTGTGACTGATGCTGACTTTCTGCTTTCAGGACCTCCAGGTTGGACTGAAGTGCCAGGGACCAGTCATCCTGAACTCCATTCTCTCTCTACAGAGGTAAAGTTCTGTGCACTTGTCTAAGTTTCCTTGTAATTATGACTTTTTCACATTTTTTGGTTGATTGATTGCTTTTGTGTTTGGCAGTCATTTGTACATGTTCATTTATTTCTGGTTATTAGTCTGTTGTGTTGCACTTTTGTTTTCATGCTGTTTTTGGCTTCAAGCATGGTATTATACCAGGTACCATGTGCCCAGCCAGCAGTGTTCACATCAACTGCCATCAGATAAATTAGATGGGTAATTGTAATGTCTTTGTGACCTGGCAGATGTGTGCCCGTGTATTAATTATTATTACACATCATTAATTCTCCTTGTCTGTAATCTAGTCATTGGGTACAATGTGTATGTTGTTGAAACACTAGGGATAGTCAGTATGACTGATGATGAATGTTGTTGAGTGTAATATGTATGCTAATGAAACTGAGGATTGCCAGTATGGCTAATGAAGACTTGACTGCTTTCAGGGCTGGAATGGAGTGGCAAGTTCAACATTTGCACCATGACAGCTAACAAGAACTGCAGTTTATCAAATAAGGTATAGTTCTGCATACTTGTCTGTCTTCATTCTAGTTTGTTTTTATCTCTGACCTTTTTCCATGATCCATTCTTTTTATATTTTCTTTGATAGTTTGTGTCATTTATACAAGTATTTGTTTGTCTATGATAAGTCATTTGAGTTGCTCTTATTTGATGCAGTTTATTACCTTGAAGTCAGAATGTGGCTACCTTAACAGTGGGAAACAATCATATATGCAAAAATCTCACCATTGGTGAACTTCGGAGCTTTAGCCAGAGAATGCCCCCACCCACCCCAGAAAAAAAAAAACTATTGCAGTCAGACTTCAGCTTCTCTAGGGGCCAGCATAATGAGGGTGGTGGCACCCATCTCCTCTCCCTTGCTGCTTTACCTTCTCTGTCCCTAAAGAGGGCAGGTACCCATTTACAGCTGGGTGAACTGGGGATCTGTAAACCTAATTCATACATGTGCAAGGAAAATCACATCATTTTAAAAATGTGAGCATGACTAAAGTTGCATAATTGGTTTCTCTTTATCTCCAGGATCCATCACTGTGGAAGGCCTCTACATGCAAGACACATCTGGTCTCACAGACAACCCCTGTCGTCAAGGAGAAAGACATCCTAATCAGCGAAGCGCTGGACACCACAGGGACATCAGTCAGCAAGCAGGGACAGTTCATCGATGAGTATGATCTCCTCAGTCATCCAAGAGAATATCCCTAATACATCCTGGGTCAGTACCCCAGTTCTTTGTGGAACATGACACGACTTGACAAGTGAATCGCGTGAAATGTTGAAAAACAGTGACATGGATTATGAGTGGTGTGCACAAAATCCAAAACACTTCACAAGCCAGTTCTAAAACAGCATCATTACTCCCGAATGAACTGAAATGTGTATTGACCACATACATTTTTGTGACTCCGCTTAGAACTTCTAGGTTGCAATTTCTGTAAGAAGTGGTAACTACAGAAAAATGAAAGAGAACAATAACAGCTGCAATTTATGCTAGAGCCATAATAATACCTAGACAAATGTAATCCTTTACACATTCTATAGCTGCATGCGTCAGCACACATCAGAGCAGCAACAAACCCAGACAAATGTATACAGCTGTCATGCTTTCTTGGAAGCAATGTGTCACTCCACACTGGGAAGTTTCTGCTCTAGACGTTAGGCGCAAGTGACTGAAAGTGCTGCTGAAAAGATGGAAGCAGAGCGAAAGAGTGTGTGTGTGTTTATTTTTCATTATGTATTTTATTTTATTCTTTTATTTTGAGGATAGGGAATAAGCTCTCGTGTGCTTTTTTACATCCAGTCCCCATGTGGTGTGTGTGTGTGTGTGTGTGTGTGTGTGTGTGTGTGTGTACTACAAATGCAACTTCAGGGATATTCTTGTCTAGCCTTATTCAGCATTTAGGTTACCAGGAATGAAGAAAAAAAAAAGGGATGATTTGTGGAAAGAGCGTTTTTTCTTGTGTTCTATTTTGGACTTCAAAACATTTATTTATCTGTTCATTTGGGGTCTAAACCTTTTTTTTAAAAAACCAGTGCAACTTGTCAAAATTGACATAGGCATAATATCTATCCGCTTATAGCAGAAGCTGGAACTTAGTGATAGAAGTGTAAAAAAAAAAGAAAAAGAATAGTAAGGGCCTCAGCTGTTGGTAGGAATGGTAAATTGTGATTTAAATGAACTTCAATACCACTATGTCTACAGCTAGTGCCATTGTGTTTACCTGCTTTTGTGTCCACTGCATGCACCAGACAGACCAACAGACTGACCAACACCCCCGAACCCAGTGCATGCTAACTGTTAGTACTAACCTTGTTTCTTAACTTAACCCTGGCCCCTATGTGGATACAAAGGCAGGTGGATACAATGATAATGCTGATGACAACAGTGGTCAAACAATTTTCCTGGGGTTTTAGGGAGGAGGGGGTAGCACTTTTGGAAAAAGATGCTGGAAGAGGAGGATGCATATTCTGATCAGCCAGAATAGGGAAAAAGTGGTGTGTGTCTGTCTGTCTGTTGTCTGTCATGTGTGTGTGTGTGTGTGTGTGTGTCCGTCGTGGTGTGGGGGGGGGATGGGGAGGGGGATAGGAGTGGATGGCTGTGTGAGAATTTCAGAGACAAAGTTTTCTTGGGTTTTTCTTTTTCCATTTTGTTTTTGCTGTGTGTGTGTGGGGGGGGGGGGGGGGGGGGGGTAGGGGGATGTTTGGGCATGAGGTTTGAGATGGCATAGAAGGAATCAAGATGTGTGGGTGTAGTATTGGGTCATACTGCTCGATGAGCACGCACCTCCCACTGATGTTGTTCTGCCTGATAGGCCCTGCACCCCATGGTATACTCATGACATACTGGTTGCAAAGCACAAACGCTGACAACTTGAGCAAAAATGGCAAAAAAACAAAAACTGAAATAAACAAACAGCTCTTTCATAAACAAATCAACAAAGTCAAAACCTTATTCCATTCAGCGAAGAGAAACTATTATTCTGCTCAAGTTCTCGATGCCACGTCCATGAAATCTCTTTTTTCCCTCACCTCAACTCTCCTTGGTTCTGCAAAGGCTAGCCCTCTGCCTACTGTCCACAGCCACTCTGAACTTCCTGCTATATTCTCTTCATTCTTCTCTGACAAAGTCCGCAACATCCACTCCAAACTGGATCAGACTTCTTCCCAACCTGCGCCTCCTGATCCCCAATTCACTGGTACTCCTCTCCTTTTCTTTCACCCAACAAGCGAGAAACAAATCAAGAACATTCTAAAAGAAATGACAATTAAATCATGTGATCTCGATCCTGTACGAGCTTCAATTTTCATTCAGAGCATTCCACAGCTTATACCTACTATCACAAAAATAGTAAACTCATCTCTTCCTTCAGAAAATTTCCATCAGCTCTCAAAACTGCGATAGTCACACCGTTATGTTTCTCTTGAGAATGACCAGCTAGTGGCCTAATACATTCAAAATACAAACGTACGGCTTGCGCACAATAAAACTTGAACAACGTGGCACTTGTCTGGAACCGGAAGTGACCTTTTATTCAAGGGAAATAATTCATATTACATATTACAATCTACTTTCAATTTCAGTTAGGCTTTGGACACAACATCCCTCCTCAACTTGAATGGACAGTTACAATGAAAATGAATTGTCAAAGAGTAACATCCGAAACTCGAAAATTTGAGGAAGATATGCATTGTGCGTTAATTTGAATTCAATGGTTTCTGAAAATTAAACCTTTGGCTCATGAACATATATTAAATACACATCAGCAAGCAGATACATGTCTTGGCTGCATGTGAGTGTGTATGTCAGAATCAGTGTGAAAATTCAAAACATCCAATAGAATAAAATAATGGGATGCAAACACATGAGTGACTGGTTACGCCTACTGTGCTAGTATAAGAACGTCATATAAAAATCAAATTAAATTCTGCTCGAACGAATGATAAACTTGAATGTCAAGATATTCAGTTTTTGATGAAAAAGTGTCCACTCAGTTCTGAATGGTTTCTTCGAATTCACTCAGGTCCTTCACTCATATGTAAATATATGACTTGAAGTTTAAGCTTTTATGAATAAAATGAAATGAAAGAAATTTCAGTAGGCTAATATGACCAAAATATATGATCACTTAAAAACTATAATATTGTGACCTCTCTACACGATCACTTAGAATCAAGTTGGATCAGCCTAGCTACACTGCTGTCCTTCTTGATATACAGTACATAAACACAATCCAAAATACAGAGCATTCTGATGCTCTTCTAACGATAATAAGAATACAATATTGTGACCACTCTACACGATCACTTAAGATCAAGTTGGATCAGCCTAGCTACACTGTTGTCCTCCTTGATATACAGGCCATAGACACAAATCAAAACTACAGAGCATTCTGACGCTCTCTAACAATGACTAGAAACATAAATGATATTTAATATCAAACAATGCTTGATTTGACTAAATAGAGAGACAACCTAACTACACGTTGTCCTCTAGTGACAGGTCATGTACAAAATCGAGGTAATGGTTTAGTTGAGGACGTAGTCTTTCAGGTAAGTTGGAGTTTTGGTGGTTCGGCCTGAACGTCTTGTACTGGGTGATGGAAGCTGGTCGGAGCTTGTATTGTTGTTCCCAGTTTCTCCAGTTGAAGGAGTCTCAGCAGGAATGATGTCTCCAGGAATGATGTCTGGGTCCTCTGGAGCATCGAGTTCTGGAATGTCGCCAGGAATGTTGATGTGCGCTGGCAGCTGTCGAAAATGGGATGAATTTCTGGTGATGAGAGATCCGTCAGGGCGGCAAGCTGTTATCATGCTCCCCTTCTTCTCTTTCACCAGACATGGTGTTGTGTTGTACGGCGTTGTCAGCGCATTTTGTTTGGGCTGCTTGACCAACACGTAATCACCAGGTGCCATCTTTGCTTGTGTGGTGTGACGGCGGGCATTAACGTATTCTGCCATCTTTCCTTTATTGTGATGGTCATTGTGCGCAACACGAGTATGCACAGGGACCGGAGAGAGATGTTTCGGAGCTGTGGGTAGACCGACGTTCATCTTCCGTCCTGTCATTGCCTCGAATGGCGAGACACCAGTTGCAGTGTGTGGCGTTGCCTTAAATGTTCGGAGAAACGTTGGGATTTCCTCCTTCCAGTTTCGGCCGTCAGCTGTTGACGCACGGATATTGTTTTTGAGGGTTCCCACGAAGCGCTCAGCTGCACCGTTTGCCTCAGGCCACACAGGCGTAATTTTCCTGTGCCTGAAACCATTCCTCTCAGCGTATTGTGCAAAACCTTGACCGTTGAATGGTGGGCCGTTGTCTGTCTTGCAGATTTCAGGGAAGCCTTGGCGTGCGAAAATTTGGTCCAGACGGGGGAGTATGGTCCTTTCTGAAGTGGATGAGACCATCTCCACTTCTGGGTATCGACTGTATTCGTCAGTGACCACCAACACGTATTCTCTCGATGGAAACGGTCCAGCGAAGTCAATCGCCACTGCTACCCATGGGCCTGAAGGGAGTGGTGTTGGTTGGAGAGGTTCTCTCTGTGTTGGTCCTTTGTACGTGGCCTGGCACGGGATACAGGACTTCACAGCATTCTCCACCAGTTTGTCGATACCAGGAAACCAGATTTTTTCCCGGATCAGTTGCTTGGTCTTCACGATACCTTGGTGTGACTGGTGAGCAATGTCTATGGCTTGGTTCCGAAGTGACTGTGGAAGAATGAGACGATGACCTCTAAGAACAAGTCCATCATGCACGGATAACTCGTCTTTGAATCTTGCAAAATCTGAAATATCATTTCTCCACTGTCCAGTTTGGACTGCCTGCATAACTTTCTGGAGCTGAGGGTCTTTCTGAGTTTCAGCTCGAACATCGTCTTGCGTCATTGCTTTTGGTACTGCAAATCTAGCTAGGAATGCAATGTATTCCTCACCAGCGTTGTCTCTGGCAGGTGTTTGAGGATGCCGGCTGATGTAGTCAGCTGGGTTTTGTTCATTTCTGCCTGGCCTGTACACGAATTCGACCTCGTACGGCATGAGTCGAAGACGCCATCTCTCAATTCGGGCTGTTGTTGGGTTTCGGCTTTTGACTATCCCAAGCAGTGGTTTGTGGTCAGTGATGAGTTTGAATGGAGCTCCTTGCACGTACAAGTGGAAATGTTCGATTCCATAGACAGCAGCAAGCATCTCTCTATCTGTCTGTGAGTAGCGTTTTTCGACGTCTGTGAGCGCTCGGCTCGCGTAACAGATTGCCTTGTTGTCTTGGACGAGAATCGCCCCAAGACCAACTGGGCTAGCATCCACCAGGATAGACGTTTCTTTAGCAGGATCAAAGTATGCCATGACTGGGCTTGAGGTGAGCATTTCTTTCAGCTTTTCGAACGCCGCCTGTTGAGCTGCTGACCAGGTCCAACCCACATCTTTCTTGAGTAGTTCACGCAGTGGACTGGTGATTGTCGCATACGCAGGAATGTATCTAGCCATGTACTGAGTCATACCGAGAAACGATCTTAGCTCAGCGATGTTTGTAGGTGCAGGGGCATTGAGAATTGTCTTGGTTTTCTCAGGATCTGCGGTCATCCCCCCTCTTCCAAACACATGGCCAAAGAATGTCAGCTCGGACGCAGAAAAAATGCATTTCTTGCGGTTGAGTTTTGCTCCCACCTCTTGTAGGCGTTGAAGTGTCTTCTTCAAGCTCCTGTCATGTTCTTGCTGAGTAGCCCCGAAAACGATGATGTCGTCAGACAGATTTCTAACACCAGGAATGTCATGCAGTACATTGGATATGGCGTTTTGGAAAATTTCTGAAGCTGCGTTGACTCCAAATAACAGCCTTTTGTATCTGAACAATCCAACGTGAGTCGAGAATGTGGTGATCTGACGAGAGTCGTCGTCAATTTCCAGCTGATGATAGGCTTGAGTCATGTCAAGTTTGCTGAACCTTGTAGCCCCATTCAGATCTGCAATCAAGTCGTCGAGTGTTGGCATAGGATGCTTTTCTCTACCTATTGCTTTGTTTGGTTTGCGCATATCAACGCACACTCTGACTTCTCCCTCACGTTTCTTGGGGACGCACACAATAGGGCTGACCCAGGGAGTCGGTCCAGTTACCGGCTCGATGATGTCCAAATCTTGAAGTTTCTTCAGTTCGGCCTCCACCTGTTTTCGAAGATGGAATGGAACACGTCGGTGCTGTTGGGCAACAGGCTGTACTTCAGGATCCACATGCAGTTTGATTTTCGTATCTTTGATGTGTCCTAGTTTACTATCAAAAAGTTCTGTGAAGTTGTCAGCGATGGAACTTGTTGATTGGGCAGATGTGTCCAAATTCAGGCTTGCAGAGAATGCGAACTGTATCAGTCCCAAAGCTTGTGCAGTGTCTGCGCAGATAAGACTATCTGTTTTCTTGTCACTATTGACGACGTAGAATTTTGCATGTGTTCTTTTGCCTTTGTATTCTAGGTCTGTTGAAAAGTATCCATCCACAGGCAAGGGTTTGTCGGAACCGTAGGCCATAATTCTCGGACATGGCTGTTTGAGTTTCAAGTTTGTTGGGCATATCGGCGTGTGCACAATATTTACTGTTGCACCACTGTCAACAAGAAATGACGTTTCTTTCCCAAACAGTGTGGCATGGACTGCTGGAATTTTGGAATTGTGGGTGACGTGGAAGACTGATTCCTCACTGGAGCTATCAGCTGATCTGTCACAAGTATTCGATACATTGTTGATCTTCACAGGCTTTTGTTTGGATCTACAAACACGGGAGTAGTGTCCTATCTTCGAGCAAGCTCTGCACTGCTTTCCCGCAGCTGGACATCCGTCGGGGTGTGGGAACGGTCCACCACAGTTACGGCATGTCGTGTTTTGTCTTGGCAGTCTGGAACTTCCTCTACCTCGCTGAGAAAATCCACCTCTGCCTCTCTGCTGGAAGCCACTCTGTCCCTCACGATTGTTTGTGTGTGAGGACTGACCTCCTCCTCTTCCATGCTTACGACCGACAGAATTCTTGACGGCATTCACTTTGTGACTGTGAGCCGTTTGTTCAATGTCTGCAGCCCTAGCTTCGGATAGCTCTTGAGATCGTGCTTCCGAAAGTATCTGGTCCAGTGTAAACGAATCCCTAAGCGCTCTTCTCCTCAGTCTAGATGATGTACAACCATGCAAAATTTGTGTCAGAATTTCACTGTCTGCATCGTGAAAATCGCAGTTTATTGCTAACGCACGGAGTCGAGTATGGAAACTGTCAATTGTCTCACCTGTGTTTTGTGTCACATCTCTGAACTTCAGACGTTCGTAGCTGGTATTCTTCTTTGGGGTGAAGTATTCAGTGAAAGATGTCTTGAGCACGTTGTATTCGTTTGGTTCGTCGTCGATGGTTGCGCCAATCCCCTTTTTCTCGTCAGAGAAAGATTCGTAAATTTCGTAGATTTCGTCGCCTCCGTAATGAAGGAGTAGGGCTTTTTTTCGAGCGTCTCTTGTAATGTCCAAAGCACACACGAGATTTTCGAACTTTGACAGCCATTTCCGCCAACGTGTGCCAACGTTTTCATTGTCTTGGTAGATGTGAAAATGTTCAAAGTTTGGCAGACTTGTTGCCATTGGGATGATGTATACTTGAAAAACGAACTTTACCTCGTCGCCAGTTGTTATGTTTCTCTTGAGAATGACCAGCTAGTGGCCTAATACATTCAAAATACAAACGTACGGCTTGCGCACAATAAAACCTGAACAACGTGGCACTTGTCTGGAACCGGAAGTGACCTTTTATTCAAGGGAAATAATTCATATTACATATTACAATCTACTTTCAATTTCAGTTAGGCTTTGGACACAACAATGACCTCAATCCTAACATTCTGAAGAACTATAGACCTGTTTCTAATCTGCCTTTTATCTCCAAAGTCCTTGAAAAAGTTGTTCTGAAACAACTCAATGGCCATCTTCTTTCCAGTAATCTCTTTCCCCTGTTCCAGTCTGCCTACCGCGTCAACCACAGCACTGAAACCACCATGGTTCATACCTTAAACATGCTTCTCCATGCTTCTGACTGGGAAAATCTCCCTTCTTACTCTTCTCGACTTATCTGCTGCCTTTGCCAAGCTGGAATGTGCTGTCCCTCAGGGATCAGTTCTTGGTCCTCTTCTTTTTACCCTCTTTACTGCTCCACTGTGACAAATAATAGACCGTCATCATATCAATTATCACTTTTATGCCGATGACTCTCGGATTCAAAGCAGTGATACACCTGAAAATCAGCCTTCTCTCGAAAATGATCAACTGCCTTCAATATATCAAACACTGGATGATAACAAAACGAGTTACAACTAAATGCATATAAAACCGAAGCCATGCTTGTAGGCACCAAACACAAACTCTGCTCCATTTCAACAGCTTCAATAGAATTTGGTAATATGTCAGTTCTGCTATCCACCTCTGTGAAGTATCTAGGGGTTGTTGTCAACAACACACTCTCCATGCAAAAATTCAGTACCCAGACCTATCAAGTCATGCTACTATCAATTACGGCGTATTAGTGCAATTTGAAAGTACCTGTCCACTGATGCAACATCCAAACTTGTCACTTATTCTTTCATGTCTGCACTATTGCAATTCTCTTTTAGCTGGTCTGCCAGCATCATCTATCCACTCCCTTCAATGTACATAAAACTCTGCAGCTCGTCTGGTCCTCGGAAAAAAAAATCTGAGCACATTACCCTTCTCTTGCAATCTCTCCACTGGCTGCCCGTACCACAGAGAGTAATCTACAAGATCAATACCCTCTGTTACAAATGTCTCCACAAAACTGCACCCTCCTACCTCTGTGAATTTCTTCACTTGTACACACCGTCTCGCTCCCTGCGCTCGGCCGCAGATACTTTATCATTAAGAATACCTAGATTCAACCTATCTACCTATGGAACGACCTCCCTCTCCCTCTGGCAAAAGCCTACTTATGACACTTAAATCCAACCTCAAGACACACATATTTCAAACCTAAGATTTTCTCCTTCTGTTTCCATCTCTTATCTGTCCCTGCCTTCAACATCTACCTGCCAAAGTGTATAACCTTTATAAGTGTGTGTGTGTGCATGCGCACATGCTTGTGTGTGTGTGTGTGTGTGTGTGTGTGTGCGCGCGCATGCATGTGTGCGTACATTCAAATTTGCTAAGGCTATAAATTATTGATTGCTTGTGTGTTGTACAGGTCAATTGCAAGCACTTTAATTTGTTTTTACAGGATACAGCGCTATATAAATTCCATTTATTATTATTATATATGCACGCATGCATGTGTGTGTGTGTGTGTGCATGCGTGCGTGCGTGTGTGTGTGAGTGCGCGCATGTGTTCATTCGAATTAATATCATTGCTTGCTTGTGTGTCGTATACGTGCTGACTCCACTCTCCCCAAAAGTCCTTCGGATGAGACTTTAAACCGAGGCCCCGTGTGCGAACGCACGCAGAACATCTTGTGCACACGTTAAATCCTGTTCCGCTTTTCGTAAGAGTAGGCCATTGTGTGCCGGTGGGAACAGATGACAAAATTTACAAAACTGCATACACACGGGGACCGGATGAAAAAAAGCACATGATTGCTTATTCTGTTATCCTCGATATAAAAGAATAAATAAATAAATATACGTCGAATGCAAGCACCTCAATTTGTTTTTGCAAGATATAGCACTGTATAAATTCAATGTATTATTATCATATTGGAACTACTTTATGTTTGGTATGTTTTTAAGTTGTTTCTGTTACTTTTGGATATCTTAAATGTATTTTATGTGTCTAGACTTGACACTTTTTTCTCGCAAATTGGATCAGATAAAAAATAAGTAAATATGGACCTATGATGGCCTTTGCTATGGGCATGGGTGTTATTAAATTATGCTGGTAGTGAGTCTTTGTCCTGACCTTCCACTGGTTAGCAGATTATCATAAATCTTACACCAAAATGTGCACCAAAAAATGAAGTATGTGAAAGATGTTTGCTGTATTATTTACATGTATGTGTGTGAAAAGGGATGATGTGTAAATTTAAGTATTTTTAGTGAGAAAAACTGGGTTGTGTGTTGTTGTGTGTGTGTGTGTGTAGTGGAACTGTGTGTGTGTGTGTGTGTGTGTGTGTGTGTGTGTGTGTGTGTGTGTGTGTGGTTTGGTTGTGTTGTTGTTTTGGTGTGTGTGTGTGTTGTGTTTTGTGGTTTTGGAGTTTGGGGTAGCTTTGAAAAAGGTATAGTGGTTGTTGAAAGATGCATATTTGTATGTTAATTATTGGGGAGGTGTATGCAGGAATTTGTATTCAAATAATCAGTGTGTATGTTGGATCATATTGGCACTATGTTTGATTTATTCAGGTTATTCATGTAATTTTTGTATTTCTATAATCAGTGTGTATGTTGGATCATATTGGCACTGTGTTAGATTTAATTTAGGTTATTCATGTAAGTTTTGTATTTCTATAATCAGTGTGTATGTTGGATCATATTGGCACTGTGTTTGATTTAATTTAGGTTATTCATGTAAGTTTTTGTATTTCTATAATCAGTGTGTATGTTGGATGATATTGGCACTGTGTTTGATTTAATTTAGGTTATTCATGTAAGTTTTGTATTTCTATAATCAGTGTGTATGTTGGATGATATTGGCACTGTGTTTGATTTAATTTAGGTTATTCATGTAAGTTTTGTATTTCTATAATCAGTGTGTATGTTGGATCATATTGGCATTGTGTTTGATTTAATTCAGGTTATTCATGTAATTTTTGTATTTCTAAAATCAGTGTGTATGTTGGATCATATTGGCACTGTGTTTGATTTAATTTAGGTTATTCATGTAAGTTTTGTATTTCTATAATCAGTGTGTATGTTGGATCATATTGGCACTGTGTTTGATTTAATTTTAGTTATTCATGTAAGTTTTGTAATTCTATAATCAGTGTGTATGTTGGATCATATTAGCACTGTGTTTGATTTAATTTTAGTTATTCATGTAAGTTTTGTAATTCTATAATCAGTGTGTATGTTGGATCATATTGGCACTATGATTTAATTTGTTATTCATGTCAGTTTTGTATTTCTGACTATGCCCTGTGTGTGATTGTGAGCATGTGTGTGTGTGTGTGTGTGTGTGTGTGTGTGTGTGTGTGTGTGTGTGTGTGTGTGTGTGTGTGTGGCGTGTGTGGTGTGGTGTGGTGTGGTGTGGTGTGTGTGTGTGTGTGTGTGTGTGTGTGACACATAGCACAATATTTTCCACTTGTAAAATCTGATGAAATGTGAAATAACACATAATGTGTGATGGCCTTAGGTATGGATAAGACTGCCATTGATATGAGATGGTGAAAAATCAGCGTGCCAATATTTCACATGGTGGTTTGAATTATGATGTTTTTTTTGGATGTGTGTCAATATTTCGTATGCTTTATGAATATTGCAAGTATTTTTGTTGTTGTTTTTTAACATTTTAATCTAATGTCAAACAAACAAATGAAGACCTGTGAAGGGCTGTGTTATAGAAAGCAATGTCATGAGTTTGTGTTGGTGGCAAATCGGTGTACTGATCTTTCACTAGGATCATTACAGATTTTACACCAACACCTTGGTCTTATAAAAAATGTATATGAAAGGTTTATGCCATGTTATTTACTTGTATTGTGTGTTATTGTTTATGAGATGGGTGAGTGGATGGGGTGTTTGAGAGATATTAATTGATTTCTAAGATAAAGTTTTTTTGTTTTTGTTTATTTTTGGGGAGGGGGGGGGCGGAGGTTGGGGAGCAACGGGGTGAAAAAGGATGTTGATGTTGTCTGTGAAAGGGGGAATGTGGCAAAGAAGGAATGGGTGTGTGTGTGTTTATTAGAGCATTTCAGTGAGAAATTTTGGTTTGGGTTTTTAGTTTGGGTTGGGGTTTTTTTCCCAGGGGGGTGGGGGGGGGGGGGGGGGGGGGGGGGGGGTGTGCAAGATTGTGCCTGTTTGAGAAAAAAAGGGGGGCTGGTAAGAATGGAATCTGTGTGTATGTGCACATGCAATCAAATATCTAAAGAGTTTTTAATATCTGACTATATTGTACGCGGATCATTTGTAGTGTTTCTTTTCCATTGAAAATCTGATGAAATTCGTATGAGAATTTATGCCATATTATTGACCTATGTTGTGTGTATGTGACAGGGTGAGTAGATGACTTTTTAAAAACTATTCTTAGGGAAAAACTAAAGTTTTCCTCTTTTTTTGGTGGTGGTTTTAGTTGCACATAGAAAAAAAAAGCATCATTTCTCAGTATCATCATTTTGTGTTTGTTGGTTTTAGAATGTTAGGGAATTTATGTCGACGGTATGAGATCCAGATTTTACTACTTCAGTAAGCTCTTTCGATGCATTGTGGAAATCTTTATAAATTTCATCCCTCAACAGCCTTCCCACCTGCACTAGTGCAAGGTTTGCTCTGAAATTACCACACACAGGAGATGGTCAGGTGGTCTCATATGTTTGAATAAAAAGCAATGGGCATCATACTTGAGAGAGGTTAACAATACTTTTTTGTAATTTTTGTGTGTTTGTAATCGACAAAATATTATGTTTTATGACAGATATGTGACGCTCCGCCACGAAATGAGTCGCTTAGCACATTACCCAATTTTGCTCTAGGAGCCATTAAAGGCAGTGTAGGGGTCAAGTTGTCAATTTTGAGATTTTGATTAATTATTAAACTATATCCGTTTACTACCTTATAATGAAATATCAAGGCATAATTTTGATCCCTTTTGCTTTTAAATGTGTTTTGAAAATACCAAGCCCTCATTCTGACAACGTGTTACGAAAATAAACTTGTCCGTTTCTCATTTTGCCACTTCCTGTAGTCTATCATTTCAACCTGTAATAACTTTGCCACAGGATTGTCCGATTTTCAATCTGTTTTTTGTATTTGATAGCCACTTTATTGCACATCAATAACATGTCAATAACTAAAATTTGACCTCATGTGCACTCCGTCTCATTATGTGGTGGAGCGTCACATATTGTCAATATTGTATTTTGTTATGTTCCTCCAGATGGTTCTTGCCTTAGTCACTTTTTGAAAATCGGAATGGAATTACATTACTTTAAGATCATTTGATGATTATTATTTGAAATATGATGATGTGTTTGTGTTGTTGTGTAATGATATGAACACAAGGACTTTGAATGTTTCACACCATTTTTGGAGAACGATAGTAATGATGTTTCATGATACCAGCCATCTAGTAAGTCCTGCTATATACTCTTGTGATATTTATTTGAATAGTTATGATTGAACATATCTACTGCTCTGGATTATGAATTTTGAACTGAATGTGTTATCGCAAGTATCACAATTGCTACATATTTAAATCTTGCAGTGAATTATTTCTTGATGTCTTGTTTTTGTTGTTGTTGTTGTTTTTTGTATGAGAGTGATGGTGGGAAACTGAATGTATGTGAGCCATTTGACTTTAATCATATGCCATTATACTCTGTTTAAACCCTAATACTTTTGATGCAGAAAAAAAACCTATGATTGAAAAAATTGCTTGGAGGAAAATTATGTCCACATATTTATAATGATGATATGTGTGATAAGGAATTTAAAGAAACTTTAACTTCCGTAATCTGAAAATATGTTGGTACAGATAACAGTGCTGGTGACTTTTTCATGTTTGGAGATGAGGGACATGTAATCATTGACTCGTATGTATGAAATGTTTGTTTACACTACCCCCTCCATGAGGGGTCTTGGCCTTTTATGAATAAAGTATTCTCTCTCTCTCTCTCTCTCTCCCTCTCTCTCTGTCTGCGCTTTTTTTCCTTTTGTTTTGCATGATTGTGCGAGTGCTATTTTATCCTCAAAGTAGAGGAATTTGATTCTCTCTCTCTCTCTCTCTCTCTCTCTCTCTCTCTCTCTCTCTCTCTCTCTCTCTCTCTCATAAAAAACACATACTCACACATGCAAGAAAGGAATTTGTCCTTAAAGGAAACATTCTCTACATCAAATGTAGGCTGCTTTTCCCAGGAAGAATGTATAACCACATGTGCAAGGGTACATGTTTATTTTTGTTGTTGTTTCGGGGTTGGGTTGTTTTTTTTTGGGGGGAGGGGGTATGGGAGCATTTCTGTGCAGTAAGCAAAATGTGACGCACTACCACGAAATGAGTGGCTATGCACCTGACCCATTTTTTTGCTAGGAGCCCTTTTAGGCGGGTTGGGGTCAGGTTGATTTTGAGATTTTGATTGGTTATAAATTTATAGGCATTATTCCACCTAGTACTGAAATATCGAGGCATAATTTTACCCAAGCCATCATTCTGACCACCAATTAACCATGCTAAACTTGTCAATTTCTCATTTTGTCTCTTCCAGTTCTCACTATCATTTTAATTTATAACTTTTCATAGAATTGTCTGATTTTCAGGTATTTTTTTTGGTATTGAATAGCCTTTTTATTGCAGATTAACGCATAATAACTAGAAATTGACCTCTGGTGCAATGCAACTCATTATGTGGTAGAGCATCAAATGTACATTGTACATGCTCAGTTTGAAACTGGACAAAAAGACTAACCAGTAATAAATAGTGATAAGAAAACTTTAAATATCGGTTTCACTTTGCCTCCAATAAGTTGCACTAGACATACACATGTATGCTACTACCTATCCCTCACTATTGCCTCTTCCAAAAAAGTGTTCACAACAATGATCTTATAGGCAGGCCTACCTACCATCATCAACAATAAAGCAGAAGACTGAAAGGGTGGCTGGAGATAAAATACTAACAGTATCCTTTTACAGCCTACCCTTCAACATGCTTCGTTTAAAATAATGTGCAACGTTTTTAAATTTTATCCTCTGGTCAAAAACACCATTGCCTTCTTTAGAGTTTATGAAATTCACAATTATTCAGAATAGTTTCTTCTTATCAACTCTTGAGATATAGAGAAGTATACAAAACATAAATAAATGGCATGTATGAAGAAGATGAGCAAAACGCAAGCACACAAAAGACGATAACTATGAATGAGATGGAGAAATTATACTGTGACCGGGTTGATGCACCCTAGATGGATGGCAAATAATTATTACTCGTACTTATAGAAAGACTCCATCAAGAGAGTTGATTCGTACACATGTAAAAGTTTACCGTGGTAAAGAACATTTGACTTCTTTTGGGTAAATAAAGTTGATAAATGTTTCGCTCTATCTGGTGTGTTTATTTCAGTAACACGGATACGTCTATCGACATCGAATTCTCCCGTACCTAGTTAGCTTTGTCCAAATAAAACCAATCAAATCGCTAGAAATTATCATATATTCCAGATGCTGATTATCTCGAGACTTTTTACCCATTTGTATGAAAAATCAAATATAGGAATTAAAGCAAACATTAACAGGGAACTGCCCTGGCCGAGGAAAACCTTTCTTTAGTGTCGCGTAATTCAGTGTAGACCATTATCGTTTGCCTCGTAGCGTCTATGTCAACGGGCCGTCGAACAGTAATCGGGGAAGATAACTCTGAATAACTAGGGCCAAGTCTATCTTTACCACAGACGACGTCAGCGCTGCACACTGTTACAGTACACAAAGGACCGTACTGTGATAACCTAACCTATAGCCTACTAGGACAATCTCACCCACTGGGCCGACAATTTCTGCACGAAAGATCGGGTAACGTCGAGTTATGTATACCTATTCTTGTATGCGTGTTTATTTTTACTTGTCCTGCGTCACGGTTTATTGTTGTTCTAATATTTGGCATTGTTCAGAGCTGAGATTAGGCCTAGAGAACGAGAGGCTGAAAAGCATCCACTGATATTGGTGCGGCAGTGAGAGGAAAGTTAACAAAATCGAAGGATGGAAACGTTAGGATTAAGTCAGCTGATTCCGTGACTCATTGTCATGTTTGAATTTGTAACTTTATGCATTGATTTAGACAAGCCTGATTGTTGCAGCTTTCACTCAAGTTTGTTAGTAGAACTTTACAAACTGGGTGTTTGTACCCACATGCGTTATCTCTGTGATTGCTAGCCTTGTTAATATTCATGCATGAAATGCCATGTGTATATGTGCCCTGTTTTCTTGATGTGTAAATGTTTTGTTATTTACCAACTGGCTTTTTAAGTAAGTATTGTGTCTTGACTAGGATCTGTAGCCTACATCTATATCTGTGCCTTGTAGTTCTAGGCAAAATACTGGGTATTACTATGCTAGAGTGTGTCAAATAAAAAAGAACATAAAATAATTTATTTGAAGATGTTTCAATTCTTTTTAGATTTTTCCCAAAAGAGTATGTGTTTTAAATTTGTAAAATTTAATTTATTTTGAGGATAATGGAATAAGCACTTGTGTGTTTTTTTACCCCTGATCTGATCCAGTCCTGGTGTGTATGCAGTTTTGTTATTTTGTATACATTTTTTTTTTGGGGGGATCTGATTTGTGCCACAGTGGGTGTATAAAAATTTGTGGAACTGTATTTTTTATTTATTTATTTGTTCTTTTATATCAAGGATAATGGAATGGCACTCATATGCTTTTTTTTTTTTTTTACATCCAGTCCCTGTGTGTATGCAGTTTTGTAAATCTTGTCATCTGTTCCTACCGTCGATCAGTGTATGTGTGTGTCTGTGTACATATTTTGTTGTTTGAGTTTCAGTAAAAATCTACAGTAATTTAACTTCCTCTGGACTGGGTGAAATCTTCCAAAGAAGTTATTTTTAAGTTCACACACCCTGATATAGTCTGATACTGTCAAAATGTTAATACTGTTAGTCTAGTAATTTTACTTGCAAGGTCTTAGGGGCAACACTTTCAATTTGGTTTATTACTATAAAGTTTGTGGATCATGAAACTAAAGTGTTATTGTCACGATTGTGGAAGCATATGACTGGGGGGGGGGGGGGGGGGGTACAAAAAAAGCTTTAAAAAATATCATCACATACATGTATACTGTCTTGGAAGAAGGACAGAATTCATGTATGTGATCGTTTATAATAAACACTGAGTTGCACAACTATAATTATCAATTAGTGAATTTTAAAATACATGTAAATAAAGAGGATCTTGCTGCAGGAGACAAAGAGATTGTGCAGAACTCCCTGTCAGCCATGTGATGTGTCGGCCCAGTTTTCTACGCTATGACACCCTAATACAATCCTCTTGCTACATAGTTTTAAACAAGTTGTTCACTTCAGTCAGAGGATTGGGCTAGGGGGAAACAGTTTAGTTCTAAACTGCACACAACTTCCTTCTCTTTTATTTTTTTTCTCTCCTATAACTCTTGAGGACAACTTCAAACAAAGGGCATGGTATTTTAAATTCCATGCTGCAAGCCATGGGGTTGCAGATGCATACAAACAGTAATGAATTTGCCCATTTAGACAGCACACTACTAATTAATACATGTATCATGTCAAATTGGGGATGGGATAGCTCAGTGGTCAGAGAGCTCGCTTTCCCCCAGCCAATGTTAAGCAGCATCAAGCATGGTTACCAGTTGGATGGGTGACTGTTGGCGCCTTGGCTACAGTACAGTTCACCCAGCTGTAAATGGGTACCTCACTACCTGCCCTCTTCAGGGTCAGGGAAGTTAAAGCAGCAAGGGAGAGGAGATGGGCGCGCCCTGAACATGCTGGCCCCTAGAGAAGCTGAGGTCTCTGACGCCTCACTCCCCTGTGACCACTTACGTTAAGAGACATCTTTTACGGCTTTACCTTTATGTCAAATTATTTGATTCATTGTAGTCGCAGCCTGCAAGTTGTTTAGAATGATTGCAATAATTACAAGATAATTTCACAATGATTGTAAAATTTACAAAGATTGAAATTGAATTTATAATCTTTGATTTAACTTTGGATCAATTTATGGACATTATAATGTTTTAATTCTGCAGGCATCTGTATTGTTTTGGTGTGGTTTTTTTTTGTTTTGTTTTGGCAAATAAAAGCTAGAATTTATTTTCTACCTTCACTCGAACACTACGGCTTGGAGGAAGTTCAGTGCAAAACATCTTGGTGGACCTCACAAGTGACAAGATAGCCTTGGGTGTTCTCAATGTTATGAAATAATATAGTATCTTCTTATACAAGCTATAAAAATAAAACGGGTTATGAATTGTATGGTAAATTCTGTTTGTCCCAGCTAGACTGACCTTTGCAAATTCAAATTACTATATTTTCTCAAAAACAGAGAACTTCACTTTTCTCCTAAGCCAAGAGTTATTGGGTATTGCACTGAATTTTCAGGTAGTGTTGCAAGTTTTAAAAGCTAGTTCAGTAGCAGAGCCACTGTCTCCAAGTCTTTAGGTGTAGGCCTTTGCTGGGTCTGTTTGTATCACCCTTCCATAACTGTCTTGCTCTTCCACAGAAAGGGGTGGGCTTTTAACAAGCATGCAAGATGTTCTACTGTTTTTGCAGACTTGACATTAGTTTGTAGTTTCATGCTAAATGTGATCAGGGGGATGGATTCAGTGTTGGTGTCAAAGGAAAAGACTTTTCCAACATAGAGACGGACTTGTCAGCAGCAACTGCACCCATTCCTTCCCTCATTTACTATAGTAGGGTCACAGTATGGTGTTCTGCTTCTAGCCACTAGACTGTACTGGTCACATAGTACCCAGTATACCACTTTAATGGTTAACATGACTTTAAAAAAAACAATTTGCAAACCCCACCCACCCCCACCCCAGTAAACACCCTCCCTGCACCCCTCCCCCACAGCACCCCCACCCCCCTCAACCAACCAAGCCCAAAACCCCATAAACATTAAAAAGTATGAAGGACTGTAAATTAAAACCAGACATGGAGGGGAGCAATGTAGAGCTCTAGGATTTATTTTTGAAAGCATTCAGGTGTGTCGACTACTTCATTTTTACCTTTTCCATCAGCTGCTTATCACAGTATCGGCTTTGTAATTCACATCAACCATAAATATAAATCATGACATTACGCCTTTGATTGCCATGCACAGAAGTAACATGTTAAATCCTGCATGCATTGGTATAGTATCAATCATGTCACAGCAAAAGCTCATCTACCAAAACAAAAATCAACTTGATATTTATTTCTTAGAAGATCAGTTCAACAGCGGGTTTAAATTTAAACAAGTCAAGGACAGCAATGTGAGTTGCACATCCAAAGATTGATTTTATTATTCAGCATTTCCACTATTCCAGTCGTAAATTTTGCTGCACAAAATTTGGTCTGTTTGCGGTGGATAGAGGGCATCAACCTTTTCCCCTTTGCTTGCATTATGTGTATGTTTTCATCTGAAAGTGACTTGTACTGCAGAAGTTTGTCAGAACAACTCTCATGCTGCCATGGGCTCTTTTACCTTTGCTAAATCATTACTATAAATGTTGCAAAAGACCGTAATCAGTTATCCAAGACTGGTAACGCAGCTTACTTTAAAAGTTAAACTTTTTTTTTTAAACCCATCATTAACAATGGCAAAAAAGAAGAATATTATACTTCCTAGATATGTGAAGTATTTAAAAAGACACCCCACCCACCCTCACAGTGACACCACCACCAAACAAATGGCTGGACAGGATTTCAACATAATCTCTTTATTTCTAAATGAGTGCATCATGTGAAACTTAAGACCAGTAAACCACTAGTGGTGGGGATCATATTTGAATTGTTAGTGTGGGTGCCCTCTCTCTCTTCTCTCTCTCTCTCTGCCTCACACACACACACACACACACACACACACACCACACACACACACACACACAACACACACACACACACACACACAGAGAAGCCTGCATATATGATGCTAAACAAAAGATAATCTTTATAATATTGATAGAAGTAGATGGGTTAGATTGACCATTTGATAATAAATTATGACATTGATTATGAAAAAGTGAGGTTAGCTGTGCCCCATTGCACAATATGGTGAAGTAATAACTGAAAACTGACTGGGAACACCAGGAGAGGCAATGATTTATAAGTTTACTTAGAAGATACAAAGCGGACTACCGGGTAGGTCATCCAGGGCTTGCTCAGAAAGTCAATCTCACTACATAGTGATATCAGCCAAAGGGCCGTGTCGTGCTCTATAAAAGTCGAGTGGAACAAGGGTATCCATTTATTTGACCTGATTCTGATAGGCCCTAGTGGGATCTGTGAGTCTTTGTCTGAGCTTGGGCCACAAGAAGAAAAATGTCGTAACAAGTCATTACAGTAGCGCATGACACCATTCCCTCAGGGCTAGGTAAACAAACTATGGGGCGTATTTTATAGGTCTAGGCCAACACCCACGACCTTGCAAACATCCTTCTTTTCGCTGAGACACAGTGAAAGCTGTATACTGGGGCTGTTGGGGAAAAGAAACCAGTGTTTTCAGTGTAAGAAATATTGTCAAGGGACTGACTCTCCGGTTAGTTTGGTTTCTGTAGCCCATCTGTTCATTGTTATCGTCGGAGTTTCTGTCGCAGAGGTGTTCAATGTACGTTGTTTTCTCTTATCGGACTGTTTCATTTGTCTCAAGATGTGTAACTATCTATTTACCATTTAAACAAATATTCCCCCCTAGTTCTAATTCCATTGATTTTAGACTTCTCTCTCTCTCCTCTCCTCTCTCCCTCTCTCTCTCTCTCTCTCTCTCCTCTCTCTCTCTCTCTCTCTCTTCTCTCGTTATTTATTATGTCTTTTTTTTGCTTTGTTGTTGTTTTGTTTTTGTGTTTTTTCTATTTTTTTATATAATATTCAAATCAAGTCATCATGATCTTATTCTTATTCTCGTTTCTGATGAGTGCCTTTTAACATTACCTTAATATTGTATCTCTGTCTTATTTCTTCCTGTTGTTTGATACTTGTTGGTTTCTTGCTCTTGTATTGAATCTAATTGTTGTTTAGTGAGGCATTTTATTGATGTCATCCCTGAAAGGCGGTGGAAAAGCACACGAGTGCTTATCTATTATCCTCGAATAAAGAATTGCCTTGCCTTGTTGCCTTGCTCTTGGTCTGTCCTCTCTGGTGCACAAGCCAATTTTCCGTTCTTAGTAAGAATGTCTCAAAAACTGAAACTTTAGTCTTCAGAATCAACTGTGAGCCTTATTATAGGCCTGTGAAAATTCAGACATCAGACCGCGGACATTGTAACAAAACCTGGCCTTTAGCTAGACAAGCAGTGAAATTCGAAACACAGCAAGTTTACAAAGCTGGTAAACTTAGCACGAAGGTGCAGTCTGATGCTGTGTTTTGCCAAAACGCGCTTTGCATTAACAATAATTATGGCCCACTTCACTTTTAAATTTTCCCATTGGCGCTATAGGCCTAACTCACGCCAACGTACAATGCATGATGTTATTAGGTCTAACAAGAGTTTTCAGTGAAAGATCAACACTATTTTTGTTTGTTTTTGATTTTGGTGCTTAGTTCCCATTGCTCGGCTGCTCTAATCTATTCTTCATCTGCTAGCTTCTTATGAACCTCGAGGTCGTGGATCAGGTCATGAGCATAGAAGCAAGAAAACCTCAGATGATGCTCAGTTCCATCTTTTTTTCAGGAGGCATCAGCCTACTTTTCCAACCGTCTGAACTATGATTTTTCGTACTTAATGTAATGATTTTTTTTTATAGCAATGTACACACACACGCATGCACATACATGCACACAGCGTGTGCGTGCACACACACACACATCTATTAGATCTTCATGACCTTTAATGGCATTATGCTCCAGACGGAACCCAGCTTTTATTTGACAATTTCATGATCCACCCACCACCCCACCCCATTTTTAAAAAATCGTGAAAGTACTAAAATTGGAGCAGAAAAGATGCTCATGCAGTGCCAGTGGAGCAGTTTGAGATAAAGTTGATGCCAGTCATAATTTTCACAAGCTCAAATCCAGTCTAACAATGAACCTGAATAAAAACATGATTACCAGCCAATGTATGTGGCTCTTTCACTCATGTTATCTAAAGTACTTATATTGAAGCAGTGACAGTTTGATATAGGTTATTATTGCAATTACAAACAAACAAAACAAACCAGACTTTAAAACAATAATTTTATTTGTAAGGGTTTTTTTTTCATGCAAGGATGTGGGCTTAAGACTCAACCCACTCCATCTGCCAACTGCTTCCTGCTTTTGCAGTTGAGCTAGACTGTATTCAGTTTAAAACTGGCATTCAATTTATAAATAAAATCTCTCTCCAATCATCTCCCCCCCCCCCCCCTCCCCCCCCACAGTCATGTTCTTTCTCTCACTTACCATTTCCTCCCTTAAATCTATGTCAGAGCTCAGAACTTTCATAACATCTTTAGCTGTATCATGTCTGTTTTGCTTGAAAGGATTTGTGGAGAAGTTGGTGACACATGCTGACATAGTAATTGCAGGCTGTGCAAGTCAGGTTTCCATGATCTTCAAGTCTCTGCTCTTTCCAGTGTGTCAGTATCAAAGATAAAACACTGTTGGCTTTGGTCTAGCTTCCAGAAAGTGAGTGGAAAAGTCATTGATAAAGCAGGGGCTGAAGGGTGTCTGTATACATAGATCTATATTCAGAGAACATTTACACAAAGGATGCATGTGGCTGTGTAGCATTAAAGGGAATAATTATGATAAAGTCTGTTGGTTGTGAACTTTGTAGTAAAAAAGGTTTTAGGGTTGGGGTTTTTTTGCTTTTGTGTTATTGTCTGTGAGGTGTTTTTTGGGTTGGGGGGGGGGTTGCTTGTGATTGTTTGTTTTTGAAAAGGGGGGGGGGGGCTGTTAATACCAATATATCATCAGCTTTTAGGAAATAAATCTGCTGAAAACCATTTTCAAAGCTCAGTTTCCACAGCTCCTCAGTACTGCTGTGTTGACATCATATTTGGGATCACTGGCAGGGTCACTTATTCACTTTTGCATGTACTCAGAAAACCATTCAGCATTCGCATAATTTCCACCTTTTGGATCTTTTAGTAGTGAATTGCTGGTCAGTAGAATTATAGACTTTCCTTGGTATCAATCTGTCATACACTAGTTCAAATCCAATCTGTCAGGTTAAAATGGTCTTGACATGATCTGTATGGTTCTGAAAGTTAAGCACTAAAGTAGTTATAAACTTCCTCTGGAAGTGCACCATTTTTTCTGATTCGAGTATTGTTACATATACTGTGATCAACAGCAGATGGAAATTTTAAAAACAGAAGAAAAAAAGGTTCCTTTTACCATAGGGTGAAGTAACTTAAAAAGCTTTGCACTCTCGCTGTTCTGTGCTGGTGATGGTGCACTTGAGTTATCTGCTCTTCTTCTGAACAGTACCCAGAAAAGGAATCAAAATGCCAAACAGTTTTGCTGACTTTTTTTGGTGTAAATTTATAAATAATCAAATAATACCACCTGAACACTGGTGTGTGACCAGTGTTGCACACAAAAGTGTTGGTAGTAGTAGTCAGTTGTGATATTTGCCTGTTGCCATGTATTTAACACACTTTATGTTCCATTCATCCTCAGGCACTCAAAACCTATAATTAGAGACCAATTGCGAAATTCTCAGTTGCAGAGTTGCTCATGAATATGAATTCACACATTTATAGATCAATTTGCTCTTTGAATTTTAAACCAAAGTGTAATTTTCTTTGCAGTTAACAAATATATTTACAAATTACTATGTAGGTGCACTTTCTCATGAACCCCTGCTAGTGCTACATGTATTTTGTGTAAAGATGATGCAAAACATGCAGATGTGAAAGGAGGGGAAAAAAGGATATTTAGAGAATGAAGAATGTACAAAGGGTCACCTCTCTTATTAGCATGAGCTTCACAGTTCACATAACAATTTTTTATAACGTTGTGCTGGTGTGTAGGTAAATATATCCTGGCCTACAAAGCCAGATTAATTCACAGTTCAACTGAACTAAAAACCGAACTGAAGGATTATGCAGTGACCTCAGAATGTGTGGATCAAGCTATCAACTGTAGCAGATAAGATTCTCTCTCTCTCTCTCTCTCTCTCTCTCTCTCTCTCTCTTCTCTCTCTCTCTCTCTCTCTCCTCTCCTCTCTCTCTCTCTCTCTCTCTTCATTTTCTCGTTAAAACCCTCTGCACAGTGCAGCTCAGAGCAAAATTAAGTCTTTCTCACCAAATTCAAAATGTGGTACCTACACAACACAAAACAGAGAACTTTACAAAGTGCACATGTGTTCAGTGTTCATGTGGTTTTGTGATCCACAACCAACAGGAATGTGGTTATTTCAAGTAGTCACACATTCTTTGCCACATGATCCAACTAATACATGTTCATTTAGTCATAAACACAAGATGTATCCAGTCATAACATTCCCAACTTGAGTTGGGAAACGGAACAGAATTGTTGGCAACATTATTGGGACTCTTTCACTGTTTCAGTTTCAGTCAGATGATACTGGCTTGTTGTTCTACTATCCTAGTGGATTGTGGGTCTAGGAGGTAACGCGCCTGCCTAAAAAGTGAAAAGTCTGGGTTGGAGTGTGCGGTAGATGGAATCCCGTTTGGGCCCTAAATTTTCCCCCCATCCATTAGACCATGAGAGGTGGTCTGGGTGCTAGTCTTTTAGATGAGATGATAAACCGAGGTCCTGTGTGTTACACATCATTATTTGGCGCACGTAAAAGAACCCATGGCAACAAGGGGGTTATCCCTGGCAAAATTTTGTATAAAAAAGCCTCTCTGATACAGTAATAGGGAAACAAATAGTAATACAGTTGCAGACAGAAAAAAGAAAAGAAGATGATGGGTAGGTGCTGCACTTGAGGCGACGAGCTCTCCCCGAGGAGAGCAGCCTGAATTTTACACACAGAAATCTGCTGTGACATAACGTGGTAAAAAATAAAACAAAATAAAATAAGATAAGTATGAATCCAACTCTGAGGAAAGTGTTTCTTAAGCAACATTTTTCTTTCATTATTGTTATACATGTAGCAATATCACTTATCACTAGTATCAGGAAAGGGGATTATTTATCTATTACTTTGATTTATCTATTTGTTTCAATAATAGTGGAACTAGTGCTCATATGTTTGGGTTTTGTTTTTTTTACGTCCAGTCTTCTTGTGCATGAGGTTTTGTAAATTTGGTCATCCATGCCATTAGAACAGAGAACATCCAAAGAAAGAGAAGACAAAAGATATGATTAATAGGCCAAAAATCACAGACAAACAGGAACAGATAGGACACAGATCTCATCTACCAATATTTACACAGTACATGAAAGAGACAGTGTGAAATGAGGAAAGTTATATTACCATGAGGGTATGTCCAAGTTTTGAGGCCTATACTACAGAAATAAAACTGTCGACACCACACCCTGAATTACATAGCAATTAGCATACATTTGTGAATAGCCATAGCAAGTAGCTGACACAACATGAAACATGGCTGACACAACATGAAACGCAGCTGACACAACATGAAACATAGCTGACACATTATTGCATGCAGCTTGCCAGCTATCAAGACTTGGAGCTGAAAAAAGGTGAACTGGATAAAACTAGGTTAGGGTGTTATTTGCTTTTGTGTGAACAAGATACCTGGCGTTTTTCTTTATTTTTTAATCAGATGACTGAGATGTGAGGGAAAAGATAGTAATGCTTGGAAGCAGGAGAAAAGCTTGCAATGCTGGCCATGCAGAAGGAGAAGATTGAGGAAACAAGAGCTCGCAGAACCCAAGGGCTTGCTTATGTCAGCTGTGCCCTGTGCGCCTATCTATATCTGCTCCAGTTGTGTGGTTTTATCTGTATGACCTGTTTCTGTGTGTATTAAGCCAAATTGCAGAGAGAACATTTTGATGACACTATCATTTTGTAAACTTACATTGTGCGATTTGGAAGGTTAGTGTCCATCGTATTAACTATTATCATCACTTTCATTTTTTAAACTCCTCCCTTCCACCCTCTGACTCTCTCTGTCTCTGAATGAGTGCATTTGAAAAGAAATTATTCCCTTATTATTGTATTTCTGTCTTTAATTCTTATCTGTTGTTTGCTATTTCAGTATTTGATATGGTTTCTTGTTCTTAGTATTTGGATCATTATTAATTGTGGTTTAGTTAGAGGAGGTTTTTTTCTTTATCTTGATCTTATCCCAGATAAGGGCGGGGACTGGATGTAAAATTACTAAAAAAAAAACACATGAGTACTTATTTATTATGATTATCCTCAAAATAAAAGAATTTGCCTTGCCTTGCCTTGTCTGTCTCCATTTTCTCTCTCTCTCTCCCCCTCTCTCTGTCTCTCTCTTTCTCTCTTCCCCCCTCCCTCTCCCTCCCTCTCTCTCTCCTCCCTCCTCCCTCTCTACCTCCATCTCTCCCCCCTCCTCTCTCTCCTCTCTCTCCCTCTCTCTCTCTCTCTCTCTCTCTCTCTCTCTCTCCTCTCTCTCTCTCTCTCTCTCTCTCTCTCTCTCTCTCTCTCTCTCTCTCTCTCTCCCCCCCCCCCCCTCTCTGTCTGTCTGTCTGTCTGTCTGTCACACACAGAGCAATAGATCATACTGTAATAACAAAAGTTTTTCATTTTTCTTCCAATTTTTTTCTGTCTCCAGAAAACAGAACAGTCATAACACACCATGCGTCTTGTGATTCTGGACGAGTACAGCCACGTGTCGGAATGGGCCGCCAAGTACGTGAGGAGGAAGATCCGTGACTTCAAGCCCGGCCCTGACCGGTTCTTCACCCTGGGGCTGCCCACAGGTCTGAGGGGGAGGAGGAGGAGGAGACTTTTGTGCTTGTTTTTTTGTTTTTTTATTGGGGGGGGGGGGGGTTCAGGTTTCCAGTTTTGTTTTGTTTTGTCCTTTTCTTTTCTGTAGTGTTAGGCTTCTGTTTGTTACTTTATTTATGTGATATGAAGTTTGTGTTATGAGATTCAATGATGAGCATATTCTTTGGGCTTTGAAGGTGTATGATGTATTTAACACACATGCGTATTATACGTGTGTGCACGCATGCATGCATGCAAGCACACACACACAGTGACACACACACGCACACACACACACACACACACAACACAACACACACACACATACACACACACACACACACACACACACACACACACACACACACACACACACACACACACACACACACACACACACACACACACACACTCATATTATGAATATGTGTGCATTTGTAGGGTGTTTGTATGTTTGGATTATATGTTTTTTATAATATATAATATAAAAAGTATTCATGTTTTTTAAAAAATTTCTCCTTTTTCCCCCCTCAAGCTCAGAAAAGTTAGAGAAAAGAGACTTAAAAAAAAGTGATTGTGTTAAAAAAAAAAATCATATTACCTGATGAACGTATGCCTTTTTCTTTACCTGTACCTGTACAGTGTATGTGTTTTGCAGGAGGCACACCACTGGGCATGTACAAAAAACTTGTCGAGTTTGTGAAGAACGGCTCCGTGTCTTTCAAATACGTCAAAACCTTCAACATGGATGAGTATGTCGGTAAGTCTGACTCAGAGTGAGTAGTTGTGTTGTGTGGAGTGCCGATGTTTTGCCAACAATGCTAAAAGTAATAGTAATTGGTGGTTTATTCTCTCTTTAGAAGTAATTATAGTGTAGAATTGTCATTCTCTTTCGTTGCACAGTTCTGCTCCTATTCTGTTTTTTGATTTACTCAGCTGAAACTGTTAAAATCAGTCATATTTAAAGAAATTAAGCAATTAATATCAGTTATCTTGAAAGAAATTAAAGGATTAAAATCAGTTATCTTTAGAGAAAAAAAGACTAAAATCAGGTATCTTTAAAGAAATAAAAGGATTAAAATCAGTTATCTTTGAATTAATGAAGCGATTAAAGTCAGTTATTTTTAAATTAATTAAAGGATTAAAATCAGTTATCTTTAAAGAAAGAAAAGGGATTAAAATCAGTTACCTTTTTTTTTTTTAAAGGTTAAAATCAGTTATCTTTAAAGGAGAAAAAGGATTAAAATCAGTTGTCTTTAAAAAAAAGAAGAGAGAGACTAAAGTCAGTTATTAAAGAATAAAAGGATTAGAATCAGTTACCTTATATATAAAAAAGAGCGTGAATGCATACACATGCATGTGTACATGCACGCATGTACACACATACACACACACACGCACAACACACATGCATGCATGCTTGCACAAGCATGCACCCACACACACCCACACCCACACACACCCACTCACACCAAACCACCCCCACACACACACACACACAACTTTGCAAACCACCCAGCTGTAAAGCACCACTGACTCATAATATTTGTATCACGTGATTCAGCCTGCCAGACATGAAAAGCTAACCCAGAAAAGGCACTGTACATTTGTTTCTTCTGTCCAGGTCTCCCCAGAGATCACCCTGAAAGCTACCACTCCTTCATGTGGGAAAATTTCTTCAAGCACATCGATCATTGATCCACAGAACGCGCACGTTCTGGATGGCAACGCCAGTGATCTGGAGAGAGAGTGCGCCAGTTTTGAGGACCGGATAACGGCTGCTGGGGGCATACAGCTCGTTCATCGGGGGTGAGACTGGTTTAGATATCTGTTGGGTCTATTCTATACTGTCTGGTGTGGTTGCACATGCTGAGAGTTACTGCAGAGAATTGCTGTAGTTGCGTTGAGGAGGCACAGCTTTACACTGTAGAGTGTTGATGATTCAGTTAAAGTTGTGCTGCTGGTATGGAAAGTGATGGTTATGCGTTGTGAGACCTTTACTCATCTCCTGTACTGATAATGAGTACTGTTTGCCTGTGTGTGTGCCACCTTCTTTACCCCACCCTTTCCTCGGTTATTCCTGATATTATGTAACATTTTGAGGTATTCATGAAGAAACAAGTGAAGACCTCTTTAATGGTATGGTTCATTCTCCTTATTAGAGTTGTAATAAACTTGGTTTCTCTTGGACCAGGGGAGATAATCTCTATTTCTACACTGTTATATCGGGTAACAATGGGAAATAAACGCTGCACAGGCATATATACAATTCTGTTTGCATGCACCACTTGCTTGGGACAAATGTTCCATGCTTCTGACAGTTTGGTTTTAAAATCAAATTGTATACAAAAGCAAAGTAAAGATTGCAAAAAGTTGAATATTAGCATGATAGGGCAGAGCAGCTCTCATGAGGGGTGGGGTGGGAAGAAAAGGCATTTACGGTATTGTGGGGTGGTACAAATAAAAATCAATATGCCTGCCATGATACAGAAGTCTGTCTTAGTTCACATGTTCATTCAAAAACCCTTCTTGTCCTAAAACAATACGTTCTAGAGCTAAATCACGACTACACCCTCTACTTTGACCACGTCCACACCCCCTACAGGTTAGTCCAAATCAGCGTCATCATTGTCAGGTTGACCTACTAATGCATTCTTTTAATGTCTGATGTGTTTTTCACCACACATACCCTGCCATCATGAGGAATGTTGATCAAAATTAATAAAATGCAGTGATTATTTACTATAGTGTGCTTAGGTTTGAACTTGGACACTGTCTTGAATCACACCAAAACAGATCTGAAAATCTGCCAGATAAAACCTCAAAATTTGCAGATTCAATACACAAGCAGGTTGCCATTTGCAATCAATCTCTCATGCATATTAATGAGCTAAAAGTCATGTGGCTTGAGCATGTGATACTACTGATAGAGGTAAATGCTACACATGACAAAGTGACATGTGAACTGTGCACAGATGCCTTACTGTTATAAAGTGGTTAAGTAACAAAATAAAATATTCATTTATCTTCTGCACATTTTTTTCTACCTCAACAGCATGGTTTTTCTACTGTGTTTGCTTGCCTTATGTTAGGGGTCACATTGCAAAATGTCAACAAGTCTTATGTGTGAAAATGCTTACACAAAAATGTTCTTAACCTAAACAATATGGTTTTTCATCGTTGCTGGTTTGCCTGATCATAGTGGTCTCTGTGAGGGGCATACATGTACAAACCTTGAACATGTAGATGTTTTCCAGGCATCGGACCAGACGGCCACATCGCCTTCAACGAACCCGGGTCCAGTCTGGTGTCGAGGACGCGCGTGAAGACTCTGGCCCAGGAGACCATTGACGCCAACTCCCGCTTCTTCGGGGGCGACCTGTCCAAGGTGCCCACACAGGCACTGACTGTCGGCGTCGGTACTGTCATGGATGCTAAGGAGGTTTGTCACCAGTGCAGTTTAAATTTATTTTGGTGTCGGTTAGATTCTTGTGTGTATTTGTATTGTGTTGTGTTGTTCTGTGCTGTGTTGTGTTGTGTTGTGTTGTCCTGTGCGTATTGTATTGCGTTGTGTTGTGTTTTTCTGTGCTGTGTTGTTTTGTCCTGTGTGTATTGTATTGTGTTGTCTTGTCTTGTGTCATTTTGTATTGTGTTGTGTTGTCCTGTGTGTATTGTGATTTGATGTGTTCTGTGTGTGTTGTATTGTGTTGTTTTGTGCTGTGTTGTGTTGTCCTGTGCATATTGTGTTGTGTGTTGTTTGGTGCTGTGTTGTATTGTCCTGTACGTATTGTATTGCACTGTGTTGTTTTGTGTTGTGTTGTTTTGTATTGTGTTGTGTTTTACTGTGCGTATTGTGTTGTGCTGTGTTGTGTTGTCCTGTGCCTATTGTGTTGTTTTGTATTGTGTTTTACTGTGTGTATTGTGTTGTGCTGTGTTGTGTTGTCCTGTGTGTATTGTGTTGTGTTGTTCTGTGCTGTGTTGTGTTGTCCTGTTCCTATGGTATTGTGTTGTTTAGTTTTGTACACATGTGTTTTTTTGTACGCAGTAAACAAATCCAACATCAGTGGGTCAAGTGTGCTAAATTTAGCGCACCCCTTCCTTTTTCCAACTCCAAGTCTGGTCACTTCCTGCTATGATTAGCAGCAGCTCGGATGGAATGGATTATGATTATGGGATGATTATCCTTTGTGTAGGTGATGATCCTTTGTGTAGGAGATGATCAATCCTTTGTCTATTTATGTAGGTGATGATCCTTTGTGTAAGAGATGATCAATTCTTTGTGTAGGTGGTGATCCTTTGTGTAGGTGATGATCCACACAAGTGTAAGTGATTCTTTGTGTAGGTGATGATCCCTTGTGTAAGCGATCCTTTGTGTGGGTGATGATCAATCCTCTGTGTGGGTGATGATTAATTCTGTGTGTAGGTGATGATCCTGTGTGTAGGTGGTGATCAAGCCTTTGTGTATCTATGTGTGTTTAGGTGATGATCCTGATCACGGGGTCGCACAAGGCGTACGCCCTGCACAAGGCCATCGAGGAGGGCATCAGCCACATGTGGACAGTGTCCGCCTTCAGCAGCACCCAGCCACCATCTTCGTCTGTGACGAGAACGCCACCAACGAGCTGAAGGTCAAGACGGTCAAGTACTTCAAGGGGCTGATGAAAGTCCACAACAAACTGGTGGAGGACCCTAGCACTAGTCTCTGAGGGAATGGGAACGTGGACATGAGTGATGGGGAGAAGAAAGTATTGGCCCTGCTTCTTGCATGAGATGGAAAAAAATTAGTAACGTGCGTTTGTTTGTGTGTGTGTGTGTAATTCATTGATGCGGTGTGTGTGTGTAGTTTGTTGATGCGTGTGTGTGTGTGTGTGTGTGTGTGTGTGTGTGTGTGTGTGTGTGTGTGTGTGTGTGTGTGTGTGTGTGTGTGTGTGTGTGTGTGGTGTGTAGTTTGTTGATGTGTGTGTGTTTTGTGTGGTTTGTTGATGTGTGTGTGTTTGTGTGTGTGTGTGTGTGTGTGTGTGTGTGTGTGTGTGTGTGTGTGTGTGTGTTGTGTGTTTAATCTAAGAAAAGAATAAGTGCTTTTGTTTAAAACCTAGATGCCTCGATAAAATTTTACATGACAGAGGATAAAATTCACCTGACAATGCTAGCAGTTGATACAAACACAGTTCTTGCTTAAGAAATTGCCTAGCAAGAAAACACAGAATGATGAGTGTTTAGAAAAAAGACAGAAATCGATAAAATGCAGGATTTTGTTTACAACCATCATATTTCCTCACCAGATACGCAAAACTGGTTCACTTTTGATGTTGACAGAATGGATCTTAGTGTTTGATTCTAGTGAATGTTTGGTATGTTATAAACTGTTCTGTTTGGCATTTCATGAACCCTGTGCCATTTTGATTAATTGTTTGATGGGCTAACATTGGCTTTTCGTGTTGACTTTGATATTGATTTGTTGCATGTTTTGGACTTGTTGAAACGTTAAACAGGAAACAATGATTTTTTTTTTCCTTAACAAAGACTTATGTGTTTCAGCCTCAGAAGAATTTTTCTTTCAGTGTTTCCATTGTATTCTGACACATAGGCTGTTTGAACTGTATGGCTGAGAAGAAGGACTGGTTGAACTTATGCGGTCAGATCTGTCAGTGCAACATGAATAAAGCGCTGTTCACAGCACACTCTGCTGCCCCCCCCCCCCCCCCCCCCTCTCTCTCTCTGACTCTTGGTCATGCGCACACACACTCACACACATGCACGCACACACGCACATGCACACACAGACACACAGACACGCACAAACACACACACACACACACACACACACACACACACACACACACACACACAACACAAATTGAAGATGATAAGTTTTCCAAAAAGACACTCTTTCATGAAAGCATAGCACAGCCAAGGAATTTAATTAAAATCATAATTGCAACCAGCAAATAAATGATGTTGATGAAAACTATTCAGAGAGCAAGATGGACTATGATTACTATTTTTGCTATCAAAATAACTGTTTTTGGCCTATCCAAATACTATTTCACATTGGCAGGAGTAGGCAGATCTGTACAGAGCTAAAAATAACGCCACTTTGACTCATGGACTGAGGCAAGTTGGTTCTTGGTGAAAGTGGCTCAAAAAGAGGCTGAATGACTGCAGTGCCTTTTCATGCTCATGGGGGCCGTGTTCAGATTTATTTCCCTGGCTTTCAGGTACACTGCCTTCAAATGGGGGAAGCTTCACTGGCAAACAGGAAGATGTTATTGCAAAACAGGTGTGGTCACTGATTTCGTTTGAGGATGCTAGTCATTTTCAGTTGAACCCTGTACATAGATTGTTTGAGGTTTACAGTTCATGTTCAGACATTATTCAGTTTGGATTAAAAAAAATTAATGATTTAAAAAAAAGATTCACTTTGGGTATATGCAACCTCCCCAGCTGTACAATTTGATAGCCAGTGTGTCAGCGCCTTTAGAGTTGCTGGTGTGGTTGGGCTGAGATAACTTGTCAGTAAGATAGAGTGCTTACTGGGTGTCTGTCCCCAGAGCACAAGGCTGAATTCTACACCAACAGAACTATGACAGGTATAATAACTAGTGTGGTGTGGTAGAGTTTAAATGAAAGTTACCTGACTTTGATTATGGAAGTATCACAGAGATGCTTTCCTTTCCTAGCCGATTTCTTGTCATTCTGATTATAATTTCAGAGAAACTGATGATGTTGAACAATGCACAGTGTAGATGTCTCCTGTAGTTTTATTCCTTGTCTGTAGCTTTTCCCCTTCATTTTTCCTGGCTGAAAGACTTAAAAATGTAGGAGATAGGTGAGGAAAAAACACAAGACCCTGTATTTTTTCAAACTGGCTTAAAATTATGTGCTTTCATTAATGATAAAAAATGTATTGCTCTGTTAAGCTATTAAATCCTATCTGTATCAAGGGTATAGATATATGTCAAGTGTGTATTCAGTTTACCCAATTATATATATGGAGAGAGGAAGCCGCCCACGCCAAAATAAAACCCTTTTCCCAACCATATTTATTTATTTATTTATTTATTATTTATTTATTTATTCTTTTATATCGAGGATAACAGAATAAGCAATCATATGCTTTTTTTCATCGGTCCCGTGTGTATGCAGTTTTGTAAATATTGTCATCTGTTTCCCACGGCACACGATGGCCTACTCTTACGAAAAGCGGAACAGGATTTAACGTGTGCGCAAGATGTTCTGCGTGCGTTCGCACACGGGCCTCGGTTTAAAGTCTCATCCGAAGGACTTTTGGGGAGAGTGGAGTCAGTACTGATGTTAACTCCAGGAGAAAATCTCCTCGACGGACTCGAACCGGGTCGTCAAATTGCCAGCGCAATGTTCTGACCACTAGGCTATCCGTCCCGAAGAGAGGTGTCCCAGTCTTTGCCAAAACAAAATTGACATACTAGTTTGTGTTGATCATGGTCCATGCTGTGTGGGTGCAGAATTCCTGGTGTGCCTATGGACTAAGTAGCCCACCCCCTCTGTTTTTATCAACCCATGCATTTGTACTTCAAGATCACATGAACTGACTTGCTTGCAGCATGTGGACTGTGGTGTGTTTCTCACTGTAAGGTTTTACTCAGTTTCAGCTGAAAATGCAGCCTTTTTTAATGAAGGGGGTTGTTATTTGCATTTGATGTTTCTCAAGTTTTGGCGTTATGTTAAAAATACTGTTGAGTTCTTGGTTTCATGTCCAAAACTCTTTTAAGTGGGTCATGTGTTTTTTCACTTTTACCTTTGGTGTTTGTTAATTTTGTACTCTTGACTTCAAGTGGGTTTCTTGCTAGACTGCAAAGAATCTTTTTTGGTAACATTACCCTCCACTGTGTAATTGGTGTGGTACCAAAGGAGGTAAATGTCCATTGTCTTCTCTCATTTTAAACTTGTTTTTAAGTTCACAAATTTGATCTGAAGAATTGTTTGAAAGATTTCATGGAAATACAAGCAGCTCAGAATAAAGTGTGCAAGTGAGTTTGAAAACTGGTAACTGATGTGAGCTTTTACCTTCATTTCTACAGTCTGGAGAAAAGAAATATATCTGGCAAACATATGCCTTGTTCTTTGTTCTGTTTCTTTTCATGTGTGCATTTATCATAATATTGAAAATCTGTTACTGTCATGAAGAAAGTACATGGTAAAATTGTTCTGGTTTTCTTTTCCTTTTTTTTTTTTTTTGTACAGCTATACGAAATATGTATCTTACTGTTGGTGGTGGTGTTAGTGTTTTTTGGGGGAGGGGGGAATTTTTTTTTAATGTATTTTTTGTTTTTGTTTGGGTTTTTTTTTTTGCTTCTCAGTTTTAACCACTGTATTCTTTCTTTGCTTCCTCTATCAGTCTCTGTGACCTTGTTTATCTTTTTATTTTTTACCTTTCTACCCCTTTATTTCTGATTGTCCATGGTGTTTGATAAAGAAATTTGACAGAACAGTGAAAGCATTGGGTCATGTCATTTTTCTGAGAGGATATCCAGAAAGACCTGACTTGAAAAGCTTTAATATGAATTCTTTAAAGTAAAGAATGGTGTTGCTTTTTTCTAACATGTGACATGCCCTTCCATTGTCTGATTTAAGATTGTTTTAGACATAAATTAATGCCATAGACATTTTATTAACTTGGTGCTCATTTACTGTGTGTGAAGAATGCTGCTTGTGACAAGAGGTGGAGCCTGTATTGCATACACTTGCTGTTTTAGTACTTACCCAGTCTAAAAGAGGCCATGTCACAAAACAGATTCAGTTTTAATTCTCACTCCTGTTTTGTTTTTGTGGCTTTAGGAGTTACATCTTTATCTAGTGATGGAAGTGTTTCTAGTCTGTGTGGTGGGGTTGATTATCAACAATGCAGAATGAAATAGTTATTTTCTTCTTCTGTTGTTTATGTTAGGAATAGCTTGGGTAAGGGTTTCCTTGTCAAGTAGTTCCGTTTTAAACCTGGTTTAATATCACTCTCTATGAGGGCTTTTGAAATTGACTTAACAGGGGGGAAAAAAAAAGAAGAATTTTAAGTGATGTTGGAAAATAGGGATTTTGCTTGATTGACGGATTGACTAGGATGGAAGTCTGACCTGATGAGTGTTTTCAGGGTGAGACTTTCTCTTGTGTCAGGGAGTGGTGTCAGTGCTTGTTCTGTTTAAACAGTTTTTATCCTCGTATATACTATGTATCATTGTACATTGTTCATACATTTATTTGGAAAGCTTGAATAAATATTCATGTTGGGCTGATAATGTATCTGAATTTTTCTTGTTCGATTTTTGTTTAGTGGGGTTTTTTTAAAAAGTCGCTCTGTGTATGTTTTATTCTACAAAAAGTCATTGCATGATAATCTCAAATAAGCTTTTTTTTTTCATTTGAATGTTCATTTGGATTCCATGCCTGTGTCTAATAGAATCTGTGGTGAAAACTTCAGGTGCAGACTTACTTGCTATGGGCATTACAGGCGTCTCTTTGGAGTGGTAGTTCTCTGTTTGAGCCATCTGCTGGAATTCATCAGGTCTGAGATGTTGTATGATCACTCCAGAAGAATTTCTAATTTCCTGGTCAATAACTGCCTTTGTGGTGGTGTGTGTGTGGAATGGCTGGTTTCTAACATTCCATGACGTTCCTAGGGGTTTGCTAGGGTTTGTTTTTTTCTTATTCCTTTGTTTTGTAAGTATCAGATTAATCCACCAAGTATAGCACCACCAGTTCCCCAACCCACACATCAGAAATTCAAAAGCATTATTGTCTTGGGGTTTGCAATAGCATGCAATGAGAATATGAGTAGGTATTTACTTTGCTTTTATAAGGTACTTTAACAGTTCTTGGTTTGTAAGTTAAAAAAAAGAAAATTCCCAAAGCAAAGAACAAGAAGAAATAGAAGGAAACAAAGTAAAGAAGCATTGAGGAAAGAAAGGGTGTTGTATTATTTTGACAGTGCATCGAAGGAAAAATTTTATTGGAAGAAGTATTATTGGAAATTACTGGTTTGTAGTTCACAGTTTTTAAGTATTCAATTCAAATCAAATCAAATCCGTTATCTGTCAAGTAGAACAATTCACATATTATCTGTAGTTTCATTTTCTTTTTTTCATATGATCCACAAGTTCTTCAGAGATTTATGCTCACTTATGCTCATCATTTTCCTCTCTTGGTTTTTAAGAATTTGTCTCCTGGGTCTAAATGACAACAGGCTCAGCAGAGTATATAGGAATTTATTGTGGTTATCAGTGGAACAGTTTTGAAAATTTCTGCAATGACAGGGATGCATAGAATGACTAATTCATGTGGGAATTTGATGACTTACATTGCTCATCATTTCTGCTCCCTGTGAGGTAAAGGTATCTTTTGTTTTTCATACTTCTTTTTGTCCATGTACCTCAACAGATATAATCCACATATAAAAAAATAAATATTACAAATAAAATTTATTCTTTTACTGTGTGCGTGTGTGTTGCTTTTCTGTCCTCTTTTTGTAAATTTTATCACCCATAAGATATTGGGCATTCAGTCATGAAATATTGACGCATCTTATATGTCACCGATTCTTGTAACATCTTTGGACATCAAAAGAGGTAATGGTAAAGTTGTCCCATAACCTGTGTGGTCGTAGGGGAGCAAGGCATCAGAGACCTCTGCTTCTCTAGGGGCCAGCATGTTGAGGGCGGCGCCCATCTTCTCTCCTTTGCTGCTTTACCTTCCCTGACCCTAAAGAGGGCAGGTACCCATTTACAGCTGGGTAAACTGGGGGAACTGTACTGAAGCCAAGATGCGCAAACGGTCACCCATCCAATTGGCAACCAAGCGTCAAGCTGCTTAACTTGGCGGGGGGGGGGGGGGGAAGCAAGTGCTCTGACCACTGAGCTATCCGGTCCCCACATGAAAAGAAGCTGATGATGTATTTGTCAGAATTATTTAGAGTTCACTCACAATCATCATGTTAGTGAACTTCTTCCTCGTTCAAGAGGACTTTCCCGTCTGAAGTTAACATCAGTGCCACTCCAATCAGTGCCAACTCCACTCCCCCCATAAGTCCTTCGGATGAGACTATAAACCAAGGTCCTGTAAGAGAATGCACCTACAACATCTTGTGCTCACGTTGAAACCGGTTCTTCCTTTTGGAAGAGTAGGCCATTGTGTCACACAGTGCCTGTGGGACCACATGACAAAATTTACAAAACCCCATACACATGGGGACTGGATGTAAGAAAGCATGAGTGCTTACTCAATTATCCTCAAAATAAAAGAATGAAAAAAAAACAAAAAACCACACACACTTTTTCTCAAAAACATGGGTGCACACACGCACACACACACACAAAGAGTATACACACACACACACAAAATGTCCAAATCAAAGTCCAAGTTTATTTTCACATCCTTCTGTCACTAACAAACTTCACTTGTGTCATTCAAAAACCTATATCATTTTTGAAAATTAGGAAAAGCCTATGTACAAGGACATGTCGGCAGTCCAACACGCCCTCATGATGGTGTACGAAAATGTTCCCTGCTAATGCTGCTCTGCATGGGCTTCTTTCCTCTGCAGGCGAGCGTGCTCCTTCTTGCCCCAGTCGAACACCAGGTAGCACAAGAAGAGTGCTGCAACACAACAACAACAAAGTCCAACATTAGTTTCTTTACATGAAGTGCTGATAACAATTTTGACAAACCATAAATCTCATCTAGTCATACAGTCTGAACTGTTATAAATTTATAAAGGCCGTTTTATGATGTAAAAAGAAGCAAACGTTTTGCTCAAGTCAATGGCAGGCAAACAGAAATATACTTCATGATCTCCTGTATTAATAGATGCCCGCAAGCGTACATTACAGTAAATGTGCAAGAAACTAGCTGAACATTTTCTGTTAATTTCTTGTGAACAGGCAAAATAAATGACAAAGACTTTACACCCAAACCACAAACGTGATACTACTTCAAATACCCATTCTAATATTTGCTGCTATGTTTTTTTTTGTTTTTTTTTCTTTTATTCTTTTATATCGAGGATAATGGGATAAGCACTTGTGTGCTTTTTTTCTTCTAGTCCCTGTGTGTATGCAGTTGTGTAAATATTGTCATCTGTTCCCACTGGCACACAATGGCCTACTCTTACAAAAAGCGAAACAGGATTTAACATGTGCGCAAGATGTTTTGCGTGCATTGGCACACAGGGCCTCGGTTTACAGTCTCATCCAAAAGACTTTTCGGGAGAGTGGAGTCAGCACTGATGTTAACTCCAGGGGAAAAATCCCCTCCAACGGGAATCGAACTCGGGTCGTCAAATTGCCAGCGCAATGTTCTGACCACTAGGCTATCCTGTCCCCCACTTTTTCAAAGTATCAGGATTAGCACTTCTCTTTTTCACTTCATACTGAGTCCCTTTGTCACAAAAACAAAAGACTGGAATTGGCATGATTGATTTATCTCAATATGTTTGGGTTTTACAATATTTTAAATCTGGATTGGAAAATGTTTAGATTTTATGCTGATTAGTGGTATGCAACAGAATATGACACTTGGGTGACTCCCATTTTGTGATTAAAAAGAATAATACATTGTGCAATTTTCACCTGTCATATCTTCCATTTTTCTTTACAAGAAACTGGTCAAAATTTACTTTGGTAGCAATTCTGAAGCCGGAAATGTTAGTGAAGAAAGTATGAAAATATAATTTGAGTTAGAAAAATAGCCCTACATTGTGGGCTAAAACACAAAAAAATTGAAGGGAAAGAAATATATGAGAGTGGGCAACAGAAAATAATTATTAAATAAAAGGATGAGCAGCATTATGAATATGAAAGAACACCGACAACACTTCTTTACTACTAATACTAGTTGATCTATGCAAGTAAATTAAGACAGCAAATCTAAAAACATAGCGAGAAGTTGATTGAAAAACACTTACGAGGCACAACTCTGAACACTTGGCCAGTGAAGCGTCTTACAAGGTTGGGAACCCCTTGGAGATGGCACCGGCAAATGCCCTCTGCTCAAAAGGTGACAGGCTGTATGTGATGATGTTTCGGATGGTGGTCAGCTTTCCAAAATGACGCCCCATGACTGTCATAGTGTCAAACAGAAATCACCAAAATGACAATCAAACTGATTAAATCACAAACAAACAAACATTTGTAATATATCTTCAGAGCACAGTATTTAACAAACAGATGACCAATGTTAAGATAAAAGCTCAGATACAGAATGTCACATTGGAGGAAATTACAAAGAGCATATTTTTTTCAAATCACCGAACCAAGCACAAGTCATGATATTTACAATGATACAAGTGTTAGCCATTGTTGTTACTGTAATAGCAGTGTTAGGAAGTAAAAGTTCTGATCCCAATGAAATTTTACTTAAACCTATCAACACCAAAACAACGAATGTTATTATTGCCAATATTGGATCATCATCTACCAACAAATCATAAAAAATAATATCTGCAGATTTAATCCCAGCATAAATCAGTGTACTGAGCTTCAGGGGAAAATGATTTTATCACTCCAAAAAACTGGCAAAAGGGGGCCTAAAAAGTAAAAAATAAGCCAGGAACCAAACAAAAAATGCTTATGATTAAACTATATAAACCAAGGACCCAGGTGCAAATTTATGTAGTTTTACAGAAGATCTAGTATGCATTTTAACACCCATTTTGCCTTTCGAGAGAGAAAATTGTGTGCAGTTAGAAATAGATGACAAAATTTCATGCATATGGGGACTGAATGTAAAAAAAACAACAACACATGAGTGCTTATTTATTACCCATGAATTGAATGAGATATTGAATCAGTGAATCACTGTGACAAATGATTTCAGACTTAGAAAATGTTTTCTCTTGCTCTGTAAGAATCTAAACAAATAGTATTATACAATGACACACAAGTGACAAAGTACACTTATAGTGTATGTGCGCACACACACAGTCACACACACACGACACACACACACACGCACACACACAGTGGAACACACACATACACAGTGGAACACACACACAAACACACTCTTCTTTCAATTATTTTCAGTATGAATGAACATTGTGTGTGTGTGTGTGTGTGTGTGTGTGTGTGTGTGTGTGTGTGTGTGTGTATTTATTTTAATAAATATTTTATTCAGATTATATTTCGAAGATACTGGAATAAGCTCTATTGCCTCTTTACATCCAGTCCCTGTGTGTTTACATGTAGTTTTTATAAGTTTTGTCATCCCTTCCCACTGGCACACAATGACCCACTCTTCTGAAAAGCTAAACAGGTTTTAATGTGTGCGCAAGATGTTTTGCATCGTTTGCCCAGAGACCTCGGTTTAGTCTCATCCGAAGGACTTTTGGGTGTACAGTCAACATTGATGTTAACTCGAAAGGCAAAAATCCTCTTGAACAAGTGTGTGTGTGTGTGTGTGTGTGTGTGTGTGTGTGTGTGTGTGTGTGTGTGTGTGCAAGTGTGTGTGTGTGCAAGTGTGTGTGTGTGTGTGTGTACATGTGTGCGCGAGAGAGAAGGGGGGGGGGGGAGAGACTCTGTGTGTGTGTGTAATTGTGATTACAATTTACATGATTATCATCTTATGTTCAGGAAACTAACAATGGGTCGAATGACCTTCACCTTATATCAAGTTCAAAAGAAAAGGACCACTAAGTTGTCTTCCATTTCTACATTTTGACATTGGCATACAGGTGTAAAGGCCCATATAAGTATAAAATGATTTAAGCTTATCAATTGGTGAAACTGAAATATAAACCCATAGATGGAGGAGGATATTCTCGAGGTCTTTTAAAGTTTTTATTTACAGATCATACATTTTAACGACTGAACAACTTCAACACATCACGCTGGACACTTCTGCGATCAGTCAACCCACTGATCGCGACTGACTGGCATATTGTCTTCTGCTAGTTGAGGATCGTTGCCTAATACTAGCGAGCTTAAGTCACAATGAGTACCTTTACGTTTGATTTTACATAGTGACCGACCGACTGATTCGAGATCTATTATCAATAAAGAACACAGTAATAGGTTATAGGCCCACCCTCACGATCAGTCCGGCCCAATCAATTGAAAACTGTTCGAAAAGTCAATAACTCATATAAAAATATTTTTGTAATGCATGCATAAACAGAACAGTTTGCTACCTCTATTCACTGAAACAACTGATGAAAAGAAACGATAAAATGTTACCTACTGTCTGTCACGTTCTGTCTTCCCCTCTATCCTTCGTCCTTGGAGATGACCGAATCAAGGCGACACAGTTTCGTAGTTCTGTTATGAAAATCCATCTAACACTTTTATGTAAATAAACTAATATTGAGTGTAAGTGTGACCACAAGATTTATTAAAAAGTTGTAACAACATTTTCATATTTTGTCATCTTATTTTTCAATCTTTTCCCCCGTTCTGAGATTTTATGCGAAACTAATATTCATGGTTTCACAACTTTTAACAACTCTGGATACACATAACGGTTAGCTTCCGGGGTAAGTAGTATCTTCTTTAGAGTGCCAGTCAAGAGCAGGTTTGCTGTTTTTCACAGATGTTTTAAAGTATGAAAAAAGGCACTGTGTACTTGTTTTGGGGGATGAGGCCATAGATCAACACCAGTTAGGGGTAAGAAAGTGGTAAATGATCATCAAATGAGGATTGCATGTGTTCCTACAGCGTTGACCCCGCACATACATATTGTGATGAGGCAGCCAGCTGACGACAAAGCCCTAAGGGGTACAGTGTTAGCTGAATTTTTTTTTAAAGTTCAAACCTACCAAATTTGTTTGTGTTGTCCTGAGTTTTTAGTCAAGGGCTGGTCTTTCTGGAAAAGTGGTTTTTATTTCTGTGGATGCCTTAGTACGTGCAGAACGAATGCAAGTGTGATATATGAAAATAGAGGGAAAACTGCCAAAATTTAACTGTTGTGTGTAACCTCAAGGCTTTTTAATAAAGTCAGTCAAAATCGAGTCAAAAACACTTGAATCATCCCATGAAGGGCAATTACAATAATGACAGGCATAGTGATACAAATCACAATCTCGAAAGACACAAGAAAGCTACATTTCATATTGGTTTTAAACATTCCAAGAGAACTTAAAAAAAAAATTCCACACACGCACGCACCCATGTACATGCGCGCGCGCGCACGCACGCACGCACGCACGCACACACGCGCGCGCGCACGCACACACACAACACACACACACACACACACACACACACACACACACACACACACACACACACACACATATGGTAGGCTAAGCCTAGGGATCACTTACCAATTATCAATACGTTATATATAAATGAAAAAGTCAAAGACACGATTCCAAAATATAACTACAATAAAGCAAAATGGGGCCTGTTTAAATCTTTTCTAAAAGCTATATGACACCAGCAGTATACAATCTGATAACATAGACACTTTTTATAAAAGATTTACAAGAACAGTTTTAAGAGCTGCACATTGTTCTATTCCCAAATGTTCATATGTGAAGCCTGATATACATGCAGGGAACTGTGAAAATGCCGTTAAAAAGAAGAAAAAAAAAGTAGCACTCAAAATTTACTTACAAAATGAATCGCAAGATAAGCATCGTTTGTTGAAACTAGCTAATAAAACATGTGATAAAGTTATCGAACAAGTTAAACGTGGATTCTGGTCCAACTTTTGTAAGCAGAAGGTTTGTACATATAAGGATCTGTAAAAAAAAAAAAAAAAAAAAAAAAAAAAAAAAAAAAAAAAGGGAAAAGTTTAAGGAAATGAAAAAATGGTTTTCAGCAACCATTTTGTCCGATCGTAATTAAAGACGAGTTCCCATCTAATTCTGACGAGGCTGAAGCTTTCGCTAATATGTTTGCTAATAAAGGTAAAAAGGTAAAGGTGTCCCATAACCTAAGCGGTCGTAGGGGAGCGAGGCATCAGAGACCTCAGCTTCTCTAGGGGCCAGCATATTGAGGGTGGCGCCCATCTCCTCTCCTTCGCTGCTTTACCTTTCCTGATCTATTGTGTGTGATGTAGACCTGTGGCAATTACATCACATGTTGGGAAACTAATGGAAAAACTTATATTGATCAGGTTGGCGTATTACTGTGATAGAAATAAAATCCTCCCAGTAAATCAAGCAGGATTCAGAAAATGAAGATAAGCTATGGACCTGATAGAGCAAATAGAGTAAAGCTGACCACTCAAATAAAACATCCATTTTTCTCGCAGAAAAAAAACAACTTGCCACTTTCTTTGATATTAGCAAAGCATATGACAAGGTTTCGTATGCTAGACTATTATAAAAACTAAAATGTATTGGATTATCAGGTTTTATCTATTACTATCTTAAAAATTTCCTTACTGGAAGAAGCGTTCAGGCAAAAGTTGGAAATTCTTATTCCCCATGTGGAATTGTTCAAATGGGTATACCACAAGGTTCAGTGATTGCGCCCTATTTATTTATTATTTTTACATTATGACCTCTCGAAGTCTGTATTGGACAATGTTGTTCTTGTTCAATACGCTGATGACGTTTGTATGCGAAAAGGAGTAAGAATGAAAAAGAGAACATCAGAAAGACAATTAAATTATGTTAGAAAACTATATCAGCTGAAGTTGTATAGGATCAATAGGTATATGGTAGAAAATGGCTGAAGTCTTTCTACAGAAAAGACACAAATTGTGCTTTTTAACAGTGGTGCTGATCCTCCTAACCTTCCTGTCTTTAAGATTGGTGATAAAGTTCTAGATTACAAGCCTATGGTAAAGTTTTTAGGTATCATACTTACCTCAAAATTAACTGTTTTAGATATTCCTCTTTCTCTTCATGACTTATGCTTTCCCTTAATATATTTACTGGAAACATGGATCTGTGGTCTAAAGGTAACGCGCCTGTCTCGAAAGCGAAAAGTCTGGGTCGGAGTGTGCAGTGGTTCGAATCCGTTTGGGCCTAAAACTTTTCCACCATCAGTTAGATCATGAGTGGTGGTCTGGGTGCTGGTCTTTCGGATGAGACGATAAACCGAGGTCCCGTGTGTTACACATCATTATTTAGCGCACGTAAAAGAACCCTCGGCAACAAGAGAGTTGTCCTTGGCAAAATTCTGTTGAAAAAAGTCACTCTGATAGGGAAACAAATACTGATGCAGACAGGAAAAAAAATAATGGGCGGCGCTGCACTTGTGGCGACGCGGTCTCCCGGGGAGAGCAGCCCAAATTTCACGCAGAGAATTCTGCTGTGACATAAAATGGTAATAAAATAATCTTTGTACTCGGTACAGCTTTCGAAAATCCAGTAGGCCTACTAGAAAAATTGTTCCTCTAATCCACAGACTGAAGTTAAATGCATTTCGAGCAAAATTTGCCTAAACTGTACAATGGATATGTGGTGAAAAACTGCCAATGTTCATGTTTTGTTTCAATGTCAAGGTTTAAAAAAGTTCCTACTGGTCAGCATTTCAAGATAAGTCTCTGCACCACGTGTTTATCAATCCAAAGTTATTGTGTAAAATAACATTGTCTCTAATGGGATCCCCAGTATTCTCTGTTTTGTAGATTATGACCGCGTAATTATAACACTGGTACTGTCGCAATCTACATTTTGCTTTATTCACGGCAGCCTTTTCACGTAGTTAGCAGTTGTTCGTTTTCAATTTTAGAGTTGTTTTCCATTTTTCTGTGTTTTTGTTATTATTTGCGTGTCTTATGCCATGTTTTACAACTTCATGTTTGTATGAATTGGTATCAGTCTTTTTATGCACATAAATACCAACACCTATCTCTTTTTTAAGCTCTGATCTCATTGTGCACCCCCTCCCCCCCCCCCCCCCCCCCCCCCCACCTCTTTTGTCTAATATCATTTTTAGTGAACAGACATAAAATCACACACACACACACACACCACACACACACACACACGCACGCACGCACGCACGCACGCACGCACGCACGCACACACACACACACACATACACACACACACACCTTCCCCATATCCATCCTTTCTTTCCTCCCCCACCCCCCACCCCAAAGGACAACCTCTTCCTCCTTGCCTCTCTCCCCCACCTTTCATCCATCCACTATCTCTCCCCATGTCCATACTCCCTTTTTGTCCACCTTTACAGTATACCCCCCCCCCCCCCTGCTCACTTTCTGTTGCAACATTCAAGGTAAACACAGGTCATTTTAGTAAGGAAAAGAAAATGCTTTAAAACTTTGGGCAAACTGCCAAAGGCCCTACCCCAATAATGAGAAGACACACAGAGTTATCGCTCTTCGTTACTTAACATGGCGGGCTTTTAGCAGGTGAGCATGAGTTCAATGTTGGGGTTGAAACCAGATGAAGGAGTGATTAGTGAATGTTAGTGGTTAGGCTATAGTCTCCAGTTTTTAAGTTCTGGGGTGGAATGATCTGCATACATACGATAACAAGGTAATTATTTTCAATTGCCTTTTTTTCATGGTATCGAATTTGAAAATTTCATACCCCTCATAATGACAGTGGAAGAAAGTGCTCATTGAATTTCAGTTTGTCCTGACACTAAGCATTTACAAGCTTCCGATATCAGATTTCAGGCATTTTTTTAAAACATGTGTTTTAACTTTTAATGAGTTATTTTTCCTTCTTAGTATTAGGAAAACAAAGGTTCTCTGCGAGATTTCCGAGTTGAGGTTTGCCAATGCCATGGTGAGAATTTGCCTATAGGAGACTTGCCAGCCACATTCAAAGTCGAAAGTCATATTCAAGTAAGCTATTAAAGTATTTGTTTTCTGATTATGGAGGTGTCTAAATAGGACACCAGTGTGATGCATATATTTTAAAAAAATTGTCATCTGTTCCGAATTCAGATCACTTGGGGTCTAATTTATAACTTTTATTCATACTCCTGGGCTGCCGAACTGTTGATTAAAGCAACAAAGTAATGGGAGAAAAAACATAATCTTTCCTTAGTATTTTCCTTGCAAAACCCATCCCATTTTCGAAGACAAATAATATTCTGTATGTGTCATCCATGCCAGCAGCCCTGGCTGGGTCTTTGGTTGTAGGGGGGGGGGGGGGGGGTTAATGAGTTCAAGATGTTATGCAAACTAAGCATGAGTAGAACTATGAAAGGAATGACAGAATGTGTTAGAACTTGGTGTCTGAAAATGAAGAGGGTCCATTTGACTTGTTAAGCAGCTCAATCCCAACAGAGCCATAATTGTTGCACTCAAAATGTAGGCAAAATATCACACCCATTGTTCACTTCAACAGGATGCATAATGCATACACAGTGTCACAGCCAGTGTTCTCTTTGATCCATTGTAGGAAAAAAAGTGTTAACTATGAGCCAGTATGCAAACTTTTAATATATTCAAGTTTTATGGTTGTTCATCAGTCCCCAAAAAGAGAGTTTATTACTGCAGTGCAAAGGTGCAAAAATATGTCTGATCTTTTTACATGAAATACTAGTACACACAGAAACGCGCGCACGCACACACCACACACACACCACACACCACACACACACACACCACACACACACACACACACACACACACACTCTCTCTCTCTCTCTCTCTCTTTCTGTCTATCTGTCTGTCTCTGTCTCTCTCTCTCTCTTTCTGTCGTCTGTCTCTGTCTCTGTCTGTCTCTCTCTCTCTCTCTCTCTCTCTCTCTCTGCTTTTACGGTGCCATATTACTGACACACACATGTTTGTCTGTTAACAGACACTGGCTTGCTGTGATGGACCTCGTCACCAAGGACACTAGGATGAGGGTGCCAGCACTACAGTCCTTCAGAGTTCAGGACAGCTTTACTGTATGTATTTCTTTCTTAGGATCTCTGTTGAGGTATAGAGAAGGGATGATAAAACAAAAATTCTTTAGCAAATACTTGAAGGCCTTCTCAACTTGGTGTATGGGACCAGAAGGTACGCTGGTCTTGGACTGTTCAATTGTGATACTTTTAATCCAATACTTGTACAGTTGATGCATAAGATTGCCAATTTTCAGGTCTTTCAAGGCTGAGCTACAGCAGAGACAACATATTCATTTTTTGATATTGTGAATTGAGTCTACACAATGTTAAGTAAATTAAGACAAAATGAATGCAGTGCAATGCAAGACAGTGCATTGCAAAAGACAAAATAAAAAAAATGAAAATGGTATAAATCAAAAAGGGAGATAAACCAAACAATGAATCAAAAAGGGGAAACAACTGAAAATTTAAAAAAAACAACAACAGCAAATGGAGCACACATGCAAGACTAAAAAAAACCCCCCACCTCAAAACAGGAACCAGCAAAACAAAACAAAGGAAACAAACAAAAAACTAAAATGGAAAATTGAATAGGTGGAGGGGGGAAAGAATTACTGCAAGGACTCCCGTGGCTGGTGGCTGTGTTCTGGTCCTGCATGTAAACAAAGCTCCAGGTCAACTCCAGGCTTTGAGTACAGTGGGATTTGCCTGAATACAGATGTTCGTGTGGAAAGTTTGGAATGTTTGATTTAGAACAGCTGGACTGGTGCCTTGGAAGATGATGAAACCATAAACCTGTGAGATGAACTTAAAGAAACAAAACAAAAAAACCCAACATTAAAATAAAATGGAACAAAAAGGAAACCAAACCTTACATTGACTAAACTAAACATAATAAACTGAAATAAAATAAAACGAGTAACCGTAAAAAAAAAATCCAAAACCAATAAAGCAAAAATCTTCATAAAAAAAGTGCTCAGTAATAAAAAAGAAAACTAAAACTAAAAGAAAAACCCTCCACCCCCACCCAAAAGCCAAATCAGGCAAACCAAGTGCAAAACTCCCCAACCAAAGAAGAGATAAACAAAAATAAATGGGGAAAAGTTCTTGCAGGAAATTAAAGGACTTCATCAACATTGTCGTCATAATCATCATCAACATCATCATAGTCCCTTGACCAAGATGGTCGTCGTCATCATCAGTCTGTTGACCAAGATGGTCATCATCATCATCATCATCATCATCAGTAATCAGTTTCCTTGACCAAGATGGTTATACAGAGGGACACGAGCATTACAGCAGGCAACAGTTTGATTGTTTTCCAGGCTGGTCTGTATTCAGCCTCTCACAGCAGTACTGACATATCTGGTTTGAAAGCAAGACCAGCAGCTTATTATGTATGTATGTTTTTTTTCTGAATGATGATCTCTTTTACCAGGAACTAGATGAGGTTGGACATTTTCAGACCGGCCCAGCACCATCAGAAGCCTTCTTCATCCCTTCAGCCACAAGGTACAGATTAATCCTTTTTTTTTTTTTTAAATCTTTCTGTCTTGTCTAATCTTTGTACATATCTGTAAGTTATTTAATAGCTGAGTTTTCAGTTGTTTTTATTCTGCCCCCTTTCTCTATTTGATTTTTCTGTCATTGAAATATTGTTTGCATTTCTGTCTGTCTTTCATCTGCCATTTCTATCTGTCTGTTTCATCTGCCATTTCTATCTGTCTGTTATCTGCCATTTCTGTCTGGTCTGTTTTATCTGCCATTTCTGTCTGTTGTTATCTGCCATTTCTGTCTGTTATCTGCCATTTCTGCCTGTCTTTCACATTTTTGTCTTTTTTCTGGAGAGGGGGCATGTATTTCATTTTGAAAATGTTTAATGTCGAAAAATCAGTTTGTTGACAGAGAAACTACTATCAAGGAGTACACAAACTGACAGCCTGCCTACCAGCATGAAGTAGAACCAAGGACAGGTAAGAAAAGGAGTCCTCTGTCACTCGAATGGTTTGAATAAATTAACTGTGCAGTCTGAAAAGTGGATAGTTCTTTCCTCAGGTTCATTGGTGGTTTTGAGATCTTGGGCACATGATCTACAGCTGTGTCCAGCAGTGTTTGTTGATAATTAATATTGGTGAAATAAGGTTGCATATTACAGATTGCTTTTGTATGTTTTGTCTTTTTGTGATTTATCAGATGAATTCATGACAGTATCTTTGTGGAAGAGGGATTTTGATAGAGTATAAATTTTCATCAGTTTGAAAGTATTGTGACCATGTGAATGTATAGTTTGTGCTTAGGAAACTTTTACCATATTTAGTGTGACTGATGAAGATTTACTACTTTCAGGATCTTCAGTGCTGGAAACAAGTGCCAAGGAACAGTCATCACAAGCTTCATCCTGTCTTCACAGAGGTATACTTCTGCATAACTTACTGTGGTTTTTTTTTGTTTTGTTTTTTTGCATTAAAAAAAAAATCTGTTTCATGATGACTTGATTTTTTAAAATATTGTTTTTTTGTTTTTTTTGTTTTTGCCTTTGTTAGTCATTTGTGTATGTATCATTTATTTTGATTATAAGTTATAATACATTTTGGTATTTGCTGTTTTTGACTTGTGAGTACAAGTGTTTCCCTATTTTATAAACTCATTTTGGTGAATTTTGCTTCATGTTAGTTTTAACTGTGAGTACATACAGTAATTGTAAATATTATTAGAATGTTTTTTGCACTTTTTAATCTGTCTTTACTTTGATACATTGTTTGCAGTACCATGCAAGCTACACTGCTGTGTCATGCGACGCACGATAATAAATACAGGTAATAGTATTCTTTGTGACCTGATACAATCACACACACACCACAACACAATATATATATATAATCATATATATATATTTATATATAATCAGTGTGTGCATTATGTATTTGTATACATGTCTGTCATGTGCATGGCTGGCCATTCTTTATGTTTTGTCTGTGAATGTCTTGCTTGTCTGTGTTCTTATTTCTGTCTGTCTGTGGCTTTCTGAGGTCCTACATTTCATGTTGAAAATGTTTCATTGCCAGGTAATAGAATCAGACTGCTGACAGAGCTGCTGTCAAAGTGCATGGACCTTATGGCACACCTGCCTGCATGGAGTAAACCAGGTCTGGAGAATGTACGACAGAGTCCAGGTGAGAAAATTATAGATTTCATTTGCAAGTTTTGCTACTTTGAATGTGATATGGACGCTAGTCAAACTTTGACTTTGCCACTTTAAGTGATGAATGTTCTTGAATGTGTGTTATTGAATTTAATTTAGATGCTAGTTAAACTTTGACTGTGCCACTGTAAGTGCTGTAATGTTTTTGATGTAATGTGGATGTAAATAAAACTTTTAGGATTGACAGTATGCCTTGTGATGTTTTATTGCTTTCAGAGCTGGAATCCAGTGCTGAGGACAGTGTGTTGCAGTAGTGTCATCACAACTTGCAGTGCCTCCACATGGGTATATTTATGAAGAAGTAAGTTTTCTTGTTCACATTTTCCCTCCTTTTTTCTGTTTGACTTGCAGTTCAGTCTTATAAATATGAAAGCATTCTTACAGAATAACTGTGGATTTATCAAGTTTCAAAAAAGTGAAAGTGACTTATGTAGGTATTTAACCTAAAACAAATCAAAACGTGAAACAGCAGTGGTTTTGAAGAGTCATTAATGTATTTTATAAAATCATAACATTGAATCATTTTTATATTTCTGTCTATGAAATTAAAGATAAAGTAAAATTGACCCATTTAGGTATTTGACATAATGAAGCAAAATATGAAATGGTTGATAATTTTTTAGAAGAGACATTAATTTATTTTGTTATCAAATCATAGCATTGAATTATTTTGATGTTTCAATCATTAATTTAATGACAAATTACAGCAATATTTTTTAAAGCATAATTTTGAATTTATTCTGCTTCAAAGGGGCAAGAAAAAGTAATTTTAATGTAAAGCAAATAACAAAACATACAACCATGTCTTGAAAACATGGTAATGTTGCAGAAAGTGCAAGTAAGTTGATTTCATTGTTTGGTAAGTGACAAGGTGACAACCCCGATATGGCCTGTGTGGTCGGCAGGGCTCTAAGCAACATAATTGGATTGGATTGTTTGGGAAGGAGGGGGAGAGGGGGAGTTAGCTTAGTGGCTAAATCGTTGAGCCCATGATCTGATGGCCAGGGTTTGAGCCTCTACTTAGATGTCTGATTAAAGGAATTTTTCCCTGAAGTTGACATCGATACCAACTCTATTCCCCCGAAAGTCCTTAATCACCATGTAGGCTAAAAATGCACACAGAACATCTTGCACACTTGTTAAAACTTGCTCCACCTTTGTGGAAAAGTAGGCCATTGTATGCCTGAGGAATGGATTTAAAGAATTCTTAGAAGGCATGCACACTTCTGTTGTGTTTAGAAGTCATCTCCAAAGTCAGAATGCAGCTACTTTAGTGGTGAGCAATCAGTGAAACATGTAAAGTCTTGGTATTGGACAACCATGGAACTTTAGCATTGGCATGAAAATGTCATTTCAAGCAAAGCATGAACTACAGCAACTGCAGAGGTCACTGTCTTCAAGTAAAAAACGTTGTGGCTGAGCTGGTGAGTTGTGGTGTACTGGCATTGTATTTGCTTGCAGGAAGCGGGATCAAGGTGACATCTGGACAAACCCCAGGTTTAAAAGAAAGCTTTTTGTTTTGTACACAGTAGATTTCTTTATATACAGAGCTGTATAGTATCTACATGAAATAATATCTTCTTGAACACATTGCAAGTATAGATCTCTCCCTCCCTTTTCATGAGCCAAAAAATTGGGATTAAATATTTTGGAAAAGAAAATGTAGACTGCTTTTTTGTAGGTGATACCAAGTGTACATTGTCAGATTAATCAAACAGCAGAAAGATCAAAATAATACTTGCCTCAGATAATAGGCCAATGTATCACATTACATCATCTGTGTGCTACTTTATCCATATGTTTTTAAATTTCTGTCGAATGACTTCTTTATAAAAAGGACTTAAAGTGAGGAGATTGTTTTGTGCAGGTGAGGATTTTTGCCTCCTTTTTCAGAGTTATAAAGCAGCAAAAAATAAAACAATTTACTGCATTCAAATCAGACAATAAAATTGAGAATACAAATACTTGATCATATGAAGAAAAAAAAAATCATATATGAAGTTTGTAATTTTGAATGTTAGAAGACGATGCCTTAAGAGTAATGTTGATTCACTGATGTACATGTAAACATCTAAAAGTGTTTGAATCAAACTGTTGTAGTCTCTGAGCTTACTGAAGCTACTGACTGCTTTCAGGAGCTGTGGAGCCAGAATCCAGTGCCCAAGAATCTGCTGTGGACAAGTTACGGGGGACTGAAGAGGTATGGTTTGATTTACTCTTCTCTGTCGGTACTGTACATGTTTCACTGGCCAGCTCTTAAATCTTGCTTTCATGAAGAATGCTTTTAAAACAAAATCTCTAAAAATTCATGAACATTTTTGTCAGCACCACAGTTTAGCAAAAGTGATTGCAATCTTCAAAAAAACCAACAACCCTGAACTGTAAGAGCACAAGTGTTACAGCATAATGGTCTGTACTGCAGTCAGAATGTACATGATACCCCACCTCTGAAAACAGCTACATCTAAGATAAAAATATAATGGATTCCAAGATATATCAAACTCAGTACTCATGCACAGTGAATTAACATAGTCGGTTAGTATATAATTATAGAGTTTGTACATGTGCTTGGGAGTCAGAAATGGTCTGAAACCAGATTTTTTTTTTATATCCTGGTTTATTTCTATCAGGATCAAGATATTTGAATATTCAGTGGACATTTAACCCGGATGTTAAACAGGCCGCCATCAGAAACTGTTCTCTTATATTTCTCAAAACTGTTTTTATGGACATTTGCTGTTCCCTAATCAGGGCAAGGGCCAGATGAAAAAAAAAGTATGTCAATGCTTACTCTGTTAACCCTTAGAAAATAAAGATTAGTCATTCATTCATTCTCTTCATTGTTGTTGTCTGGCTACTTGCTAGGATGGATTGTTGACAACGTTTAACTAATGAAAGTTGCTTAAAACTCTATGTAAGCATACCAGAGCCCTTAGAGGGGGACAAGGTAGCCTAGTGGTCAGAACATTGCGCTCGCAATTTGACGATCCGGGTTCGATTCCCGTTCGAGGAGATTTTTCTCCTGGAGTTAAACATCATTGCTGACCCCACTCTCACCTAAAGTCCTTTGGATGAGACTATAAACCAAGGTTCCGTGTGTGAACGCATGCAGAACATCTTGTGCACATGTTAAATCCTGTTCCGCTTTTCGCAAGAGTAGACCATCGTGTGCCGGGGGGAACAGATGACATTTAGAAAACTGCATACACACGGGAACTGGATGTAAAAAAGCACAAGAGTGCTTATCCCATTATCCTCGATATAAAAGAAAAAAATAAAATAAAATAAAAAGAATGTTTCTTTTTATCTCCAGAAAGACGAGGGCACCACCAGGCTTCAAGGACATCACAGTGCATCAGGAGGACGCTTCCTTCGTCATCACCAAGGACATTTCATGGATGTGGACGCCTGCAGTCACCAAGAACACCCCAACACATCTTTGTGCAAAACCTTCAGTACTTAGTGGAACAGGACACAACTTGCAAAGTGAATTGTGCAAAACCTGATGAAAACCAGCGACATGAAACAGGAGTGGTGCGTACTTGTGCAAAACCTTGAATACTTTGTAGATTTGCAAAGTGAGTCAGTATAAATAGCATCCCCACCTTCTGGAAATTCTGTGCAAGAAATTTACACTTTTCTTTCCCACTCTTTGTTTCTGTCTTTCTCCCTACCTTTCTTTCCTTTCTCGTTCATCTTAACTCGTCCTGTCAGTTCTCTCCCTTCATTTTCAGTCATGGATCAATGAGGGTTTTTTTGTTTTGTTTTTTATGAAGAGAGTCAAAAAGATGATTTAAGAAAATGTTTTTGTTTGTGCAGCTGATAATTTTAGTGATGATTTTTCTTTATCAAGCTTTTAGTATTTATAAAGAAAAGAATAATGGAACCACTTTATTTGTTAAGGAACTGTTGAAACTTTGATCAAGGTTTCGAATATAGTTTTGGGAGCTTTTATTTTTTGTAAAAGATGTGTTATGTGTAATTTTTAGTAATTTTTATTTTTCATTATTGCATTTAAGGATTAAAAAAAAATTCTTTATTCTTTTATTTTAAGGATCATGGAATAAGCACTTGTGTACTTTTTTTTTACATCCAGTCTCCCATGTGTATGCAGTTTTGTAAATTTTGTCACCCATTCCCACTGGCATACAATGGCCTACTCTCCCCAAAAGTGGAAAATGTTATAATGTGTGCACAAGATGTTCTGCATGCGTTTGCACGGGACATCAGTTTTGTAGTCTCAGCTGAAGGACTTTTGGGGGGAGTGGAGTCGGCACTGACTTTAACTCCAGAGGAAAAATCTTCTTGAATGAGATTGGAACCTGGTTCAGCTGATCACAAGCACATCACTTGACCACCAGGCTATAGCACTTTTGTGCTTTAAAAATTTTTTTTTTTTTTTTTTACATGCAGTCCCTATGTGTATGCAGTTTTGTAAATTTTACCTTTCATTCCCACCGACACAAAATGGCCTACTCTGAAAAGCGGAACAGGTTTTAACGTGCACAAGATTTCTGCATGCGTTCACATATGGGAGTACAGTTTATAGTTTTCTCTGAAGTAAGGGATGTGTGTGAAAGGGGTATTCTGTGGAAGAGGGAAGAGTACACTCAGTTTTATAGGAGAGGTGTTCATTTTATAGAGGTGTTCATTTTCTAGGAGAGGGATTCAAGGAGAAGACTCTTTAGGAAGATGGGTCCTGTGGTCTGGACAGGGGATTTGTAGAAGCTTTTGGGATTATCTTTTTTCAAAGGATTGAAACTTATTTCCCTTTTTTTGCAGTTAAGGTTCAGCTTTCACACTTGTACAGCAGTATGGATAAGATGAGTGCATAAAAGATTTGAATTTTTCTGGAGACTGGTCTGCGTGCTTTTCTGAATCCTGGCCAGCTCTGCCATGGCTGAGGTTGCAAGGGCTTGTCTGTCTTTAGTTCAGCAAGAGAGGGGCCATCTTTGGTCAGTGTGGAGTCAAGATAATTGAATGAGTCTGTTTCTTCAAGTTGTTGGACCACTCATGATAATGCTAAATAAAATGTCATTGGTACTGTCTACCTTGCTCTTCTTTGCACTGATTTCCTTATCATAAGCGTTAGCTCATTCTTTCTTGTATATTATACCATAAGCGTTAGCTCCATTCTTTCTTGTATATTATACCATAAGCGTTAGCTCCATTCTTTCTTGTATATTATACCATAAACATTAACTCATTCTTTCTTGATATATACCATAACTTACTCATTCTTCTTATAATACATAAACTCATTTTTCTTCATATATACCATAACTTACTATTCTTCTGCATATTATACCATAAACATTAACTCATTCTTTCTTGCATATGATAAAAACAAAAACAAGAAAAAAGGGGAGGGCTAGTAGAAAGAGCTTTTTTTTCTTGTGTTTATTCTGGATTTTATGCATTTATTTTTTATTTTGGGTTAAACATTTCTGAGAATTGAACAAAACTTATCTTTTAAACTGACACGGGAAGAAAACCACTCTAATGATAGCAGAATTAAAATCTGTCTGAAAAAAGTCCAAACAGCAGCCTAAGCTGGTAGGATTCGTAAATTCTGATTTAAATAACGCTCCATACCACTGTGTCTACAGTTATGTACCATTGTGTTTACTTGCTGTTGTGTCCACATGCATTCAGACTGACTGACTGACCAATAGCCCCTACCCCAATGCATGCTAACTGTTCTTGCTAACACTAACACTAACCTTGTTTCTTAATCCTGGCCCCTCATGTGGACACAAACGCAGGTAGATACCTTGGTACAAGCTGACAACAGTGGTCAAATATTTTTTCC